>JAUPMG010282631.1:0-18250 GCA_031762675.1 Pachysandra terminalis | reverse complement strand
CATGAGCTACACTAACCAGTAAGTAAATAACTTCATAATTGTGCATGATTTAACTTAGAGTCAAGTCATTACTCATTCTATCCAATCCACACAATAAAGAGATCATAATGAGATGAAATGCATGTGGTCGAGTATTAATTATGCATGTTGTGCACCTATTTACAATAATCACCAAGGTGAGCTTATCAAGCAATCTAGTATGCAATGCAATCTATCAGTATGTAAAGATTGCATATTTCCTCTTGATCCAGTCTCTATCTAAGATTTCCCACCAATGTGAATTCATCCAGGGTGTCCCACCAACGTGAATTCGCCACCCGTATTTATGGGTATGGAATAGCACTTTTCTATCTGTACAACATAGTTTTATGGGTTTTCAACCAAGGAGGTACAATCCCCCCACTTATTTTTTATCAAGGGTAAACTCCGAGGCTTACACCAACGTGTGGATCCCTCAGGAAATCATGACACTCGACATATTACAGAGGTCTCTCTCTTTGATATTTCATCCAAGCTTACACCAACGTGCAGATCCTTGGGTAATATCATCTTCCACGCTTACACCAACATGTGGATCCTTGGGTATATGCCCGTGAGCATTGAGTGAATTTGTTGGGGTAGCTAATCCCTCAACTCGTCATTTCCAGTCTCCTCACTAGATGTGGAATTCACATCACATCACTCTTATTTAACTCACGAGACTCAACAGTGCAATCTCGAAAAACAGGGTATTTATCTTTGACCAAGCTTTGGTCTCGAATCAATACAGTGCAAGTATAGAGGTGCGCGCTAGCTAAGCATTCATTTGTTTGTGTACAATGTGTAATAAGAACCACTAAGCGTGTCATTCATCAATCTCACATGTAATACAAGTCATAATTTGAGTAACACGAAATAGGTCCATTAAGAAGCAACCATATAAAAGCATTCACATTTAATGTACCAGAAGTATCATCAACTATAAGTATATTGATCACTCCAAGTTTAACATTTATATTTCATCAACACATGGAAACGGGTCCATGAAGAAGCAAGTATAAAAACAATCATATTTGAACTCAATATAACATCACACTTGATATAATTAGGTAAATTCTAGGTTTTGTGTAAAGTTCCAAGTTAATTGGACATGTTAAAGGGAAATGACTAATTCCAAGGCGTTTTACTCAATTTAGGGTCCTTAAAGAACAACTACATTAAATAATAATAAACTAGTAAAACAACATTAAATTTAGTTTATTTAGGTCAGAACATGTTTATATGTGAAATTCCAGCTAAAAGGGACAGTATAGGTGGCTTGGCGCACCGAAGTCAACCTCGGTGCCCTGCTCGGCTCGTCGAGCAGCAAATTCTAGGTCGACACCCCTACACTAAAATGATCATAACTTTCTGTGTACAACTCAGATTTGCCTCAAACTTGTCTTGTCGGATTTTTGACGAACAGAGGAATCCAATAGTACTAAATTTGTTACAATAAGAGCTAGTTGGACTTCCCGATGAGACGAGAAATTCACTGGAACATTTTCTAGGTCGTCGGCGAAGCGTTCAGCGCACCGAGGAGGTCGCCGAACGTCATGAATTAGCCAAATCAAGGGGTTTTCTCACCAATTTTAAAATACAACAAAGGGGAAGCATCATTCATGCATTATCAAATCAAATCCATTTCATTTCATCCGAAAAACATGATTCTTCCATAACATGAAAATCAAGGCATTCAAATGCATTTCTTGACATTCAAAAGCTTGCATAAACTAGAAAATAAAGAGAAACAACCATGAATCTACTATAATCAAGAACAAAAATGAAGGTATCTACTTACCTTAGCCAAAATGCAAGCAAATGATATGAGATTCCAAGTATGCCAAACCTCTTCCCCCATTCTCCCTCAAACTTCTCCTTAAAGCTCCCAAGCAGCAAACACAACTAAGCTCAAGAAAGAATGCATGAGATTCTCTCTCAAGCAAGGAGACCCATACCACATGTATCCTCTCAAAACAATCTCAACCCTCCAAATCAACCACTCTCATCATGGCCCTAAGATTGAATAGTTGGTGGGAGTTGGTATTCCCACCACCAACTCCCCCTTCTCCATCAATCTTAGCCACACAAACAAACTCAAAAGTTAAAATAAATCCTAACTACCTATCATAATCTTGATCTAAACAATCAAAACGCAAATTCAAATATTAAAATGGGACATACTACTATGTGTAGCACCAAGGCCTACTAAGCACAACACACTCGATCGCGTGGTCGGATTTAACCCGATCGGTGATCCAAACAAAGGAAAGAATCATCACATGGTTAAAAACATAAATATGCATTAATCGGAAGGTTTAAGCCGTTACAACATTTTATTTCCCATTTAACTGCTAAATTAAGTTATCTGACCTACACTGCTTCCTACGTCCATCTGGCTGACCTGATCAGTTTTAGTGACTTGAGGAATCTCTAGTGTGCCTTATGGGATTAAAGATTTTAAGTGTTCTAATCGTTTTTAATAAATGAAATTAAATCAAACTCATCAAATTACTATTTTACCCTAAGATCTCAATTTAAGGTTTTTAGGGATTATTCAGGCTCTTACATCCTACCCTCAAAAGAATTTCATCCTCGGAATTAACCTAAGTGATCTATTAAGTTAGGTTTCTAATCTAATTGCTCAAAGCTTGTTATTTGAATCTAACACAAGGTTAAACTAACCAAGATTTTCATTAATAACATGAGCAAGCATTAAAGTAAAACACTAGACCACAACTCGTCTATTACACCGCAAGAAGGAAACTAAGACATACTACAAACATTACATATGAAAAAATTTAAAACGCCTTAAGTCAAAACATTTGGATTTCAAAAAGGAAAACATTCGAAAACAACACGCCGAAAGAAAACATCTAAGGGTATCTAAAAGGAAATCATCAAGATGATCTAAGGAAAATCTTCAGGAGGCGAAGGAGGTGGAGGCATAATAGCTAAGGGAGGAATGGCATCACTAGCCTTGCCACAGCTGAAAAGGGTTCTGGAAAACTAAAAATTTGAAATCAAAATCATGTGTTCCAAAATTATGGTGATGCAAAAATGATGTACAATGAAATTTATTAACATCAACAAGCGTTACGAAGAGGAAAAACATTCGACCGACATATGCTGTAAAGAAAGGCTGAAGCATACGTCCAAAACGAACACCACATGTAAAAGCATAAAATAACAAACGGTTAAACTGAAAAGAAAATGACTAGTAGCTATGTAAATAAAATAAATGATGAAAAAAGTAGTACTTAAAGTAGAAAAATGCAATTGAGAAAAAGGCGTAGTAAAATATCAGCATGAAAAACTTATTTCATCGAGACAAAGAATGCAGTAAAAGGATGATAATATATATGTGTAGGTATTAATGATTTGTGTATTGAAACAAGGAAACGTATATAATAACAGAAATGTATATAAAATACTTAGTGTGTGGTTTCAAATGTTGTTGAGAAGATGTATAGTGAACGACAAAATAAATGAAGTATTGACGAATAAATGTAAATACAAAACAGTAATCGTGAAAATACAAACAAAATCAAAATAAATAAGAACAATTTAAAGAGTTTCGAAGGCGAGAAAAGAATGGGATTAAATGCACGTGCTCAAATCTAGGTACACGATAGTAAAACAACACAGGGTTTTTCAATATCAAACGAACATTAAATAAAAGAAACATATTGCATGATTACACTAGAAAGGGAGGGGCCAATATAAGCTACCCAATAAACACACATATGATAAGCAAGAAATTAAAGTTAAATACACTGCGAGAAGAAAACCCAAAAACATGCAGGAAAGGAAACACTACAACCGAAAAGCAATTAAAACATCTAAAGTGTGCCCTCAGAAAGAGGAGATCACCAAGAAGAGCAAAGATAAAAAATTTTAAAATTACAACACTCTTTACAATATAAGGAGTCAAGATATCACATCAAACCATCCAAAGCAAAGATTTAAAGATTGATTAGATGAACACAGAGATTCATCAGAATATGGGTCTCGGTCCTGATCTGCCACGAATAGTGAATTCTCCAGACTTTGATCCAATTAGCAACTTGGTGTGATTATATAAAATATTATATACATAATAAAATGAAGTGATTAAATAATTGCACATTATTATTTTCTTTATTTAAATGTAATCTAATTCCTACAAAGTCTCAAATTTCTCAGTCCAATGTATTTGCAACTACATTGACCTTAAAATTTGAAATTTTGTTAGTATTAGAGTTCTAAGTACCTTAAATAAGTTCAATCAGCAAAACATAAGTCTGAGATTATCACATCCATTAATAACGTGACAACCCAGTACTTAACAAAGACTACATCCCAGTAGCTTCTAGCTTAGGATTCTTAGAAACAGTAGTACTCCTTGTTCCCAATTATCCATCCGGAGTTGCTAATTAGGACGCACAAACAACAAACATCGCTCCACACAATCTCACATCCTATAGATATTTAATTCCCTTAATCCCTACAAGTCCTAGACTTTGGGTCAACCTACATAATCCTAACCTGAAGTTCTATGAAAATCCTAACACAGTTACTCAAGTCTTAGAAGAACTTAGGCTCTGATACTGTTTTTGTCACGAACCAACCATAAAATCCCAATTTCTGAGACTTCTGATTATTCGTAACTCTCACCCCATATTTCTAATAGAGTGGATCACAATGGTCAAAACATAAGCGGAATTTATATACAGTTCTAGTAAGATATAAATAACTAAATTACAAAATCTAAATCTGACAAGTTCTAAAAGACGAAAAGTCTAATTTCTAGACTAACACTAAAGTTCTATCAGAGTGCGGTACCCAAACCAGGTTCTCTCTCATCTTCACCAAGTTCATCAACTAGAAAGGTCCTCCTTGACTTCAATCTCCATAGCTGTCATCTCGACTAAAGATCCTAAAAGTTGTTTGCTAAAAAACATGAGCTACACTAACCAGTAAGTAAATAACTTCATAATTGTGCATGATTTAACTTAGAGTCAAGTCATTACTCATTATATCTAGTCCACACTATAAAGAGATCATAAAGAGATGAAATGCATGTGGTCGAGTATTAATTATGCATGTTGTGCACCTATTTACAATAATCACCAAGGTGAGCTAATCAAGAAATCTAGTATGCAATGCAGTCTGTCATTATGTAAAGATGACATGTTTTCTCTTGATCAAGTCTCTATCCAAGATTTCCCACCAACTTGAATTTGCCCCTCGTCTTTATGGCTATGGAATAAGACTATTCTATGTGTACAACATAGTTTTATGGGTTTTCAACCAAGGAGGCATAATCTCGCCACTTATTTTTTATCAAGGGTAATCTCCAAGGCTTACACCAACGTGTGGATCCCTCAGAAAATCATGACACTCGACATACTACAGAGGTCTCTCTCTTTGATATTTCATCCAAGCTTACACCAACGTGTGGATCCATGGATAAATGCCCTTGGGCAATGGGTGAGTTTGTTGGGATAGCTAATCCCTTAACTCGTCCTTGCCATCCTCCTCACTAGATGTGGAATTCTCATCGCATCACTCTTATTTAACTCACAAGACTCAACCGTGTGGTCTCAAAAAATAGGGTATTTCTCTTTGACCAAGCTATGGTCTCAAGTCAATGCAGTGAGAGTGTAGAGGTGCTCGTTAGCTAAGCATTCATTTCATTGTGTACAAGGTGTAATAACAACCAATAAGCGTGTCATTCATCAATCTCACATGTAATACAAGTCATAATTTGAGTAACACGAAATGGGTCCATTGAGAAGCAACCATATAAGATTAACTAAGCATTCACATTTAATGCACCAGAAGTATAATCAACTATAAGTATATTGATCACTCCAAGTCTAACATTCATATTTCATCAGCACATGGAAACGGATCCATGAAGAAGCAAGTATAAGAACAATCATATTTGAACTGAATATAACATCACACTTGATATAATTAGGTCAATTCTAGGTTATGTGTAAAGTTCCAAGTTAATTGGACATGTTAAAGGGAAATGACTAATTCCAAGGCGTTTTACTCAATTTAGGGTCCTTAAAGAACAACTACATTAAATAATGATAAACTAGTAAAACCAACATCAAATTTAGTTTAATTAGGTCAGAACATATTTAGATGTGAAATTCCAGCTAAAAGGGACAAGTATGGGTGGCTCGGCGCACCGAATTCAGTTTCAGCGACCATCTCGGCGAACCAGACTGAGACTCGGAGACAATTCCAGGGACTCCATTCTCGGTGACCTCTTCAGCGCCCTCTTCGGCGCACCGAACTGAGATTCAGCGCCTTGCTCACCGAGAAGCAAATTCTGGGTTGACACCCCTATATTAAAATAGTCATAACTTTCTGTGTACAACTCGGATTTTTCTGAAACTTGTCTTGATGGATTTCGAACGAAAAGAGGAATCCAAAAATACTAAATTTCTTAGAATTAGAGCTCGGTTGACTTCCCACTGAGCCGAGAAAGTCACCAAAATATTTTCTAGGTCGTCGGCGGAGCGTTCTGCGCACCGAAGAGGTCGCCGAACGTCGCGAACCACCCAAATCAAAGGGTTTTCTCACCAATTTGAAATAAAAAAAAGGGAAACATCATTCATGCATTATCAAATCAAATCCATTTTATTTCATCCCAAAAACATGATTCTTCCATAACATGCAAATCAAGGCATTCAAATCCATTCCTTAACATTCAAAAGCTTGCATGAACTAGAAAATAAAGAGAAACAACCATGAATCTACTTTAATCAAGTAAAAAAATGAAGGTATCTACTTAACTTAGCAAAAATGCAAGCAAATGATATGAGATTCCAAGTATGCCAAACCTCTTCCCCCATTCTCCCTCAAGCTTCTCCTTCAAGCTCCCAAGCAGCAAACACAACTAAGCTCAAGAAAGAATGCATGAGATTCTCTCTCAAGCAAGGAGACCCATACCACATGTATCCTCTCAAAACAATCTCAACCCTCCAAATCAACCACTCTCATCATGGCCCTAAGATTGAATAGTTGGTGGGAGTTGGTATTCCCACCACCAACTCCCCCTTCTCCTTCAATCCTAGCCACACGAACAAACACAAAAGTTAAAATAAATCCTAACCACCTATCACAAGCTTGATCTAAACGATCAAAACGCAAATTCAAATATTAAAATGGAACATGCTACCCGATCGGTGATCCAACCAAAGGAAAGAATCATCACATGGTTTAAAACATGAATATGCATAAATTGGAAGGTTTAAGCCGTTACAAAATTTTATTTCCTATTTAACTGCTAAATTAAGTTATCTGACCTACATTGCTTCCTAAGTCCATCTGGCTAACCTGATCAGTTTTAGAGACTTAAGGAATCTTTAGTGTGTCTTATGGGATTAAAGATTTTAAGAGTTCTAATCCAAATTAATAAATGAAATTATATCACCAACTCATCAAATTACTATTTTACCCTAAGATCTCAATTTAAGATTTTTAGGGATTATTCAGGTTCTTACATGTTCATAGTGTGTGATGAAGCTAGGGAATAATGTTTATAGGATCATGGGTTGTGTTTGGTTGATATTAGCATGTGATCTATGATATCTTCATGATGAATTGAATTATGAGATCTATGACATTTAATGTTTGAGAAGTTGGTGAATTATCATGTTAATCTTGTATAAAGGTTAGGTTTTGATTATGATATGGTAACTTAGTTTGTTTTAGTGTAAATGATGATTTTAATGTATAAAAATATCAAATTTTGGTGTTTGGAAGCTTTGGTGAGAAGATCTAGGATGAAAACCAAATTTTGGGCACGAACTGCTTGCTCAGCATGAAGCTCGTCAGCTACCGAGCCATGCAAACTTGCAGGACCTGCTACTGAGCCTCGGAAGCTGCCGAGGCATGCTGTCGAGAGGGTTCGGCAGGATGCTCGGCAGCTGCCGAGCTTCAAATCTCATGAAACTTCATGGGAAGTCCCATGAAGCCATATGGAGTGTGTGTGTGTGTGTGTGTGCAATTGGTTTGTGTGTGAAATGCATGTACAAGATCTTGTGCAATAAAATTTATAAATTTCTTAATTCCTATGTGATTTGACTGTGCATAGTGTGATATTATATCAAAATGTAATATTGAGTGTTTGTGTTATGATATGGGTTATGTTACTTGAACTTAGTGTGTATCACGAGGGTAGTTTGATTTATTATTTTGTGAATGATATATAAGACTTATGTGTGATTTCTGATTGGTATAGTGTTGTGAATGATGCATGAAGCATATACTTGTAATCATTGTATTGTGTGTAAAGGTGAATTTCCTGCATTGGGTAGATCCTGAAAGGAAATAGGGAAGCTTATCCTGCCTAGGGTTCATTCCCAGAAAGGAAAGATGGTGGCATTCTACATTGGGTTGTATATATTCCCTGAAAGCAATGATAGCATATTTCCTGCCTTGGGTTGTATATGTTCCCTGAAAGGAAAGATGTCATATTTCCTGCCTTGGGTTGCATATATTCCCTCAAAGAAAAGATGGTGACATTCTACCTTGGGTTGTATATATTCCTTGAAAGAAATGTGTGTTGGCAGTATCAGAACAGTATCGGCATCAGTGTAAGCATCAAATGTGTGAACAATCTTTTTGGCAGTTGTGAGCAACGTTCTCTTCAAATGTGCGGACTGTAGTTGTTGCCTGAGCCTTTGTCTTATTATCAGTATTTGGAAAGTGTTCTTAGCAAGCGGTGGATGGGATCCATGGTGTATGGCCTGAGCCTTGTTCTTATTGTCAATATATGGACAGTGTTCTCAACAGTCTGTAGATGGTATCCATGGTTTTGGTTTGGCCTATTATTCATTGCATTCTTATATCATTTATTGCATTCTTGTATTTGCTTCATATGTTATTGCATGATATGCACTTGAAAATTGATCTGTTAGCATCTGCATGATCATACTTGCATTGCATAAATTACATTGAGTTGTGTATGACTTTAATGAGAAATGAAATGTCTAACTGAGCAATGATTATCAGAGATTAATACCAATTCTGTGTGAAAGTTGAGATTTCATATCTTATCGTGAGGGGATCATGAACATGTGTAAGGTGGTTGTACTTGATTTCGTGAAGTTCTTAAAAGCTTGGACTGATTTGAACTATAATTCTTATTGCTTATGTTATATATCTGAGAGATTAACTATATGCATGATAAGAACCCTGTTAGTGAACTATGTATATGCTATGTGGGATGAATTGCATGAATGAATCTGTTTCATTGTATTACTATAGAAGTATCTATTGTAATGTTATGGAGTTTTCCTATTGAGCTCCAAAGCTCATTCCTATGTTGTCACATGTCACATTTGGATTCTGGTACGAGGTGGATAGCAACGGGTGAACACTAGCGTGCAAGGACTAAGACCAAGAGACCTCTAGGAGAATGGAGTAGTTGAAGATATATATTTAGTAGTTAGACTTTGTGGACCATGAGGGAAAGAACAAAGTTAAATAATATTTGAACCAAGTGACTAGTTGAATTTATTCTCTTATTTTAGTATTGATGGATATTGGATTTAAATTATTTTAATTTTAATTAGACTTCCGATGGTTTGTATAGTATGCTCTGTGTAACCATGATGTTAAGATGGGTTGAGGATGTGATTGGTTTGGCAACCGCATCCATTGAATGGATCCAAAGGTCAATCCCTTGAAATCCTTGAGATCCCATATCTCGGATTTGGGGGCGTGACAATTGTTGTTGTTGGTAAACGTCCTCTGTGAAGGCCTCCCTAGGTTAAAATCCATAAAATGCTAGTGGGTAAACGTCCTCTTTGAAGGCCTCCCTGGGTGTTAATCCTTAAATGTTTAGAAATAGCTACAGGAATTGAGCCCGGGTAGGTTGAAAGTCCTACAGAACCATGCTGTACAACATGGGATTAAGAGAATTAGTATTCAGCTGTATTAAAGTGAATACCTTGCAGTTGTTATTTCTTGATAAGAGAGTCTCGTCTAGCTGCATTAAAAAGGATGCCAAGGTCACTTGGAACCAGTTGATAACCGATAATTGCTTGTATTATCTTGTGAATATTGTGGAGCTTGTGATTGTTGTCTTGTTGATATAATTGTTATTAACTTTTTAGCATTATATAGATATTGACTTGTGATTGACTTGTTGGTATTATATGGTTGATCTTGTGGAGTTATGACTATTGGATTGTTAGTATTATATGACTAGGAATTTGTTGATATTACTGATATGGACTTATAGATATTATTGACATTGTATGATTATAATAGACTTCCTGATATTAGGAGAGTATATGGTTGCTGTGATTGTATGATCGCCATGATATTGTATGTTTGCATGGACTAATGTTGTTCCTTGAGGATGGTTGCCGGGTTGTTTCTTACTGGGCATTCCAAGCTCACGCAACCTATTATGTTGCAGGTTAAGGTGGATAGATGGATTGCGTGGACTGATCATGTTGCTATTTGATTGCTGGTTTGGATATATAGATTAGAATTCATGTAATATGGATAGATTAGTGGTAGTTGATTTCTGTAATTTATAGGCTCTTATGAAGTCATAATTTGGATTTGAATATATTTTGTTACTTCCGCATTCTGATATTTGTTTACATGAGACTAAATACTTGTGTAAGGTTGTATTGTTTGGTTGTTATCCACGTTCCTTGGATGGGAACCCAAAGGTCTCGCTTCATGATCCGTGACAACTGCATAGGGATTCGTGCCACTGGATCTGGGGTGTGACAATTCCCTTTCCGATCTAATTCTGAACCAATAGCTTCCCTCCCACATACCTACCCTTGTCCCCAAACCAATACTATTCATAAGGTAGAAAAACAGTTTAAATATAAACCTGGCTAGACTCAACAAGAAAGAATACCCCCCAAAATATACAATGTAAACTACAACGATCTTTTTCAAATCCTACTAGCCCAAAGCATGATTCAACGCTCACACATCAAACCAGGTCCCGCAAACATAAAAACTATCGAGAAAACCAATATTGTCATTTTCATTAAACCTCTGGCCACCATGTAAGAGACAATAATACTTTCAAATACTTCGTTCAAGACTTAGTAGCACAGAACAAACTCTTCATTGATGAAACCTCATCCCAAAATAATTCATCACAAACAATCTCATCAAATCCACCTAATTTAGGTATTCACTCCAACCCTTTTCCTTCTCATCCACTAAATAGTCACATATCACAACCCCTTAACCTCAACATCCAGTCTAGTACTACCCAACTCAAATCACGTTAACGCATTGCATAACTATCACATAAACAGACAGTCTCTCCTTCCTTTACAACCCTTCCATCCTACCTATTCCTCTTTTAGACAAACTCTTAGCACAATGACTGAGACACAACATATACCTCTTCTTTACTTACTACAATCTTCCCCGACTCATCAAGCTACGTTTAATGATTTTCTTTCACAAACCTTAGTCCCACAGATAATTCGACCTATTGACTTACAACACCTTTTTCACATCCCATCACATTATATCCTCACACCCCAAGATAATAAAATCTCTATTACACCATCATCTTAATCATACACACCGTATACTCACTCACCTTACTTAGGTCAACCACTCATTTCTCTTTCAACTTATCCAATCATACACCGATCCTCACCCTCTATTTCGACATCTCATAACATACATTGCCCACCATCTTTATGCCATCCACCATCACAGAATTGGCTACCCTTCACACACACTCCACTAAGAAGTTATCTAACCTCACATCAATCACAAAGATCTCTTTATACACGACCCTCTTAACTTAGGATACCTCATCCCTTGTGTCCCTCATTTATCAACTTACATCGCTTGCCACACACTTCATCCCCCACAACCTTTTCTCACATATTTCCTGCCCATTCTATTAACCAAACAAACATGCAACCAACTTATAGCATAGGTAATTATCATTTTGCATAATTCATGATCTCTATTGATAGACATGCTTTGTTTTCTCATATCATACATGTCATATTATGACTTTACTTTTACTTATTTCTTTCTATTTCTTTATAGTCTTCATATATTTTTAAGTTACCATTTCTTTTCATTTTATTTAAATTGCAAGTACCCATCAATGTAAATTCGGACTTTACTTTAAATCTTCTTTTGGCATACATATAATGGGGCAAAAATGTCACCAGCTTCAAGATCTCTTGATCACTTTGACCATGATATATTCTTTGTTTATTTTATTGATCGTTTTTTACTTTCTCACATCGTCAATGCTTTATCATATTTCTCATTATCTACTTTTTCCTACTATCTTTCTTTTTTAGCATTTTCAGTATGCGATTGCTTTTATCTTTTCTCTGTTACTTGAGCAACATTCCCTTTATACTAGACAATATGATCTCATCCCCAGTTTAGCATTGCTTAATTCCATCATATCCTGCTTTAATGTTATGGTACCTTTATTGTTCTGTGTCACGAACCAAACCAGAAAATCCCAATTATGATATTTCAAGCTTAATTCGCAACTCTCACCCCAATTAAAAATTGGGAGTGAAAGCAATATCTAACCAAGGTTGTTAAATCATAAAGGGATTTACACAAAATAGAATTATGGAAAAATAGTATACTTGGAATAATACTCATTACAACAACCTTCAAACAAAAACAGCGGAAATCTACACTAGTCTAGTGTTTTCAAATCAAATCCTAATAATTATCGAAAATCAACTAAATAAACACGTAAGTTATAGTGAAGAAACCCTACTATAAGTTCTAGTAAAATATCGAATAAAATCCTAGAAATGATTAATGTCGATATGAAACCCAACATCAGAATATCAAGGTCATTCTAGAGGATAGTATTAATGAGTGATAGTAAGGAAAATATGACATTCAATTCAAAGTTAAACAATGGAAAAATAAATAATAAAAACTAAGTTCTATACTTAATCAAATCCCCTATAAAACATTCATACAACAGGTAATTCAAATAAAACAACTATTTATCTATTACATTACATCAAACAAAATAGGTATCTTCATCTTCTTCTGGGCTCCGTCTTGATCTTCATCTTCCAATTTAAGCTTCATCTAGAAGACCTGAAAGTGGTTGCTTGAAAACATGAGATACACATAGCCAGTAAGAAATCAAGTCCAATATAATCTATGATCGAAGTAGGGCCAAAGCCAACCTTCAATGATATCCAACAATGGTAAATAAGTGAGTGAAATGACATGAATCTAAGATGCTATGTAATAGCAATATTTAGGAAAATAAAATGATATAAATCAAGGATGCATGAGGTTTAGTCTTAATTAATGCATGTTATTCACTTACCATACAAAATCACCAGATGTGATCTAAGCAAACTTTCTAATATGCAATGGAGTCTGTGTGGATTCCACATAGACCGATCCATCTTTGGGTAAGATGCCATAACGGATCATCCCTCCCAAGGCATCGCCAAGAACATCCTCAAAGAACCACACATAACCGATCCACCATCAGAGCTCACTCACATGATTCAGATACTGGGTCTTAATAACATGGAGTACCCTCACCTATCATCTTTCCTCATGTCTCTTAGGATCATGACATAGGACATATCCCTCACCATGGGAGATAACAAAAAATTGGTTTATTGGGATGATCAGTCCCTCAACTCACATAAATATAAATCTCCTCACTTATTATGATTTCCAGATCATCATATTCTCATGTAATAATCTTGAGTTCCAGAAATATGACTCACAAAATAGGGTATTTCTCATAGACCAAATCCATGGTCAAGAACCAATGCAGTGCATGTGAGAGGGTGCACGTTAACTAAACAATCAAGTTTGTGTACAAATGTGAAATGCAAATCAAACACCATGAATGTGATTATCACACAACAATATGTAAACACGAGAGTTAACTAATTAGGCATCATGTATAGGTGAGCAACCTCGGCTTTAGGTATAAAACATGATAGAAATAATGTTAAAGTCTAGGACAGGCTCATTCAAGTACTCGCCCTTAAATTCAGAAATCAATATGTATGACTTATCAATCAATAAAGAAATCAACTATATGAAATAACCATAATTTAACATAATAAACATTCATAAGGAAGCAACTATATGATATATGTACAATTCAACAGAACAAACATCACATTGGATCACGTTAGGTTAATTATAGGTTGTGTGCAAAGTTTCAGGCCAATAGGACACGTCTGAGGGAAAGGATTAGTTCTAAGAGAACCTTTTTTCATATTCGGGTCCAAAATGAAGTAACTACCATAAGTAATGATAATTCAGTAAAACTATCATCATAATCAATCTAAGTAGGTCAATATATGCTTGTATGTGAAGTTTCAGTCAAAAAAGACAATTCTGGGTGGCTCGGCACACCAAAGTCAGCCTCAGTGCACCAAAATGGTCTCGGCGGACTTTTCAGGGACTATGAAATCCCCAGATTCCTCAGCACATTGCTCGGTGTACTCCTCGGCGCACCGAGCAGAATTTCTAAGCTGACACCCCTACACTAAAAATGTCATAACTCGGTGTGTACATATTGGATTTACCTCAAATTTGTCTTGTTGGATTCCTAACGAACAGGGGAATCCGACAATACCAAATTGGAAACATTTTGAGCTTTGTGGACTTCTTGCGGATCCAAGAAAGTCACAGGAAGAGTTTTGGGTTGTTCTGTGAACAGTTCGGTGCACCGAGTAGGCTGCCGAACCACGGGTTTGGCTATTTTTGGGGGTTTCAGTCTCATACAACCCCATAAAATAAAAATACAGTAAGTTAACATGATTAACATATAATTTCACATAAGCATCAACCATTTTCATACTATGATCTTCATCAAAGCAAACTTAACAAAATGAAGTTCTAAATTCAAGGATAAACCAACCTTGAATCACTTTGATCAAAGAAGCTGTCTTTGTGCTACTAAATCATTCAAAAAGGATATTAAACTTGATTACTTACCTTGAGAAGATGGAAGATGATGCAAATCAATCAAAGCAAAGCTTCAAGTTCTCCTTCTTCTCCAAGCTCCAAGGTTTCTCCTTCTTCAAGGTCCTCCAACCAAGCAAAACTTCAAGACTAGGGCATACAAGCTTTCTCCCAACCATGGAAGAGATAGCCAAAGAGAGACCCATCCCTCTTGTGCTTGGGTCCAATGTGGTGTCTCAAGGAGAGCCCTTGATCCCAACCAAAACAAATCTAACCATTGATTCAAGACACATGTGGAAGTTGCTAGAACCCTCCACACACAATGTCTCTCCACAAATCTAAGCTCTTGAATCCTCACAAAAGCATCTAAACCACTCATCACAAACACAAAAACTAAAATGCATCCAAATCACACATCACAATTAAAATGGGTTCTACTATAGTGTGTAAGGCCCAATAAATATGGCGATCCACAACCAATCGCACGGCATGATTAACCCAGTGGTTAACCCAAACACAAGAAATTAATTATCATAATAGTTTACTAAAATAAGCATGCATAATAAATATTTTCAGGCTGTTACATTCTATTAACCTTTATACAGGGGCAACTCCATTACTTCACATCTACTTTTTGTATTTCCTTGCATATTTTCTCTTTTAAAGCTTTTCACTAATGTACTTTTGCAAGTTTTCATCATTTTTTCCTCGCAAGTCACCATAATACAAGATTGCTCTTTAGCAGCTCTCTTTATGTGCTTGCTATATCAACGTGAAGACCTCCATATGGTTGAGTAACTTATGGTAGCCCTCTGCTTTTAACTTTTCCTTCTCTCTCTCTCCATTCCCTTTCCTTCTTGGTTGTCCCATGTTATCACATGTACCACCCAAGAGGGGCCACCTCTTATCCTATATTCTCATATCCTCCCAACCCTAGAAACCAAGAACCCTTTTTTTCCGTAGCTTTACTTCTTTGTCACATGTTATACACAGCAAACGACAAAGAGGGGTATTGTAACCACTTATTTAAAAAAAAAATAGAAAGAAAGGGGCAGTGGGGCCACCACCCACATGCCCCCCCCCCCTCTCTCTCTCCCTCTCCCTTTCTCCCTCTCTTCTTTCTCTCCCCGACTTTCCCTTTTCCTTTCCCTTCTTCTCTTCTTCTTCTTCTTCCTCTTCTACTTCTTTCCTTTTTGCAAAACCCTAACTAAAATCCAGCGATAATGGCTGGTTGTTAGCCCAAATTTTTTTTCAGAAATCCGACCATTGCAGCAACAATCGGAGCAGGCGGATTCTATGCCCAAACATTTGCCAAGGTATGTTTCCCCTTCCATTTTTTTCATTTCTTCATCTATTTAACCCTAGCCAATCCACTTTCTCAAGCATCAATCAAAACACACGAAGCAATCTTCCTCAACAATCACAAAGAAACAACTCCTCTTCATTTCTCTTTTATTTCTTGCAATATTTATTTTCATTCTCAAATCATTCTGGGCAACAAGTTTAGATCTCAACCATTATAGTCTTCACAAAGTGCTTACATATAGCCCAACTCATACTTCTATAGCTTTAGTAATCATTTTTATATTGTAGAGTAACTGGCTCAGTTGGAAGAGAAATCTGCAGCCCGACTTCATTTTCCGAGTATCCCACGCACTCCATTTCAACCAAGGAAGTCCTACACATCATCTTTTAATTAAGATTTATTTTTAAGGTTTTTCCTTTTACTTATTTTTTTTTTCTTTTGTTGTAAAACAATACCTTAGACCTCTTTGTTGTGATTTTGCAATTTCAGCATCTTTTGCACCTTTTTTTTTTATTATTAATTAACTCTCTATTGCATCGTCTATGTTTTGGATTACCATGTACTGGCACCTTGTTTAGTTCATTAAAATTTATTGCAGTTTACATAATATATACTTACATTTTGGCACGCCCGAGCTCCCCACATACCTGATCACTTTGTATGCCTATTATTACTAGAGGACAATCTAGACGATTACATAACCCCCCAATGGCCGCTCACTTTACCCTTCCTGATATCACTATTGAGCCGGCCCTTAACCCCAACTCTCCTATCTTAGAGTCCGTTGACACCTTAGTTGGTGAAACCCCACAACAGAATGCATCTTCATCAGCTTTTGAAGAAGCATTAATTGCTTTAAATCAACATTTATCTGAACTTGCTGCTGAAAATCGAGATTTTTGCCAACAATTAAGAAACAACCAATCAACTACTAATCCTCCCACCCAACACCAACCAACAACAAGTCACCCTATTAATCCAACTCATACACAAAGCCCTATAGTTACCTATACCATCCCACCACCTAACATTAGCCCACCACCGCCTTCATCCCAAACTACACTAAACCCAACTCCCGCTACACATCAATCAACACATAATAACCTCGAAAATATTGTAAATCAACTCATAGATAAACAATTCTATAGCCATAACACTCATACCCAAACCTTATCACTGCATGAACTGTGCTCCTTACCTTTTCCAGAAACCCTCACAAATGTGCCTTTCCCTTACATGATGGTACTGGAAACCCTCGTATCCACATTAAAGCTTTCCTAATTAAATGTGTTAGTATCCAACATAATGATGCACTTCTCCTTCAATTATTCCCCCAAAGCGTAGCCGAACTTGCCCTTACATGGTTTGCACACCTACCTAGTCAATTTGTTACTTCATTTTTACAACTCTCCCACCTTTTTATCAACCACAGAAATCACCTTAGATGATTTAGCCAACATGAAACAAAAACACGATGAAACATTTACCCACTTTTACAGCCGTTGGAGAACTCGTGCTAGTCAACTTCCTGGCCAACAACCAGAACACTTTCTTGTCTCCACATTCATTAGAGCACTTGCCCCTGAATTTCGATTCCAATTATCAGTACTATGCCTTAAGTCTTTTGATAAAGTCATCCAACATGGCATTGCCATCCAACAGGATTTCGAAGCAAATGGAACCTTCCCTTTCCGATCTAATGCTGAACCAATGGCTTCCCGCCCACATATCCACCCTTGTTCCCAAACTAATACTATTCATAAGATAGAAAAACAATTTACATTTAAACCAAGCTCAATGTAATAACCTGAACTTTTATAGGGATTAATTTGTAATTAATTAAAATATAGGGGTAACTTAAAATTTTAGTAAGTGGTTACATATTTGACTTAGATTGTTTGTAATTGGTGGGTTGCACAATAGGAAACTAGAATGCTTCACACACAATCATAACTCTTTAAGTTATAATGTGTGACTAAT
>JAUPMG010282611.1:8051-18255 GCA_031762675.1 Pachysandra terminalis | reverse complement strand
AAATAAATGTTATTTCTAAACTTTAATAATATTTTTATAATACCTACTTTACCCCTAAACTTTCATAAGCACTTAAAATAAATGTATTTACCAAGCGCTATTTTCTTCAAATAAGCAATTTATTGTTGTTGTGGATAAGTGCTCCCATTGAGCCACTTATCCAATGAGTGCTTATCCACAAGCACAAGACGGGCCAAACGCAGCCGAAGCGTTTCATGATTCCTAGCGCCAAAAGGGCGTTAACCTAGTGCTTGGGTTGATTTTGTGTTGCCTATTTGCGTCTCATACATGATTCCTACGCCTAGAAGCGCCTTAACCATATATTTTGGCTGCGTTTGGCCCGGTCTATATGAGTGCCTATTTGAGCTTATAGCTTATTAAAGCACTTTTTAAAATTAGAAGTGTGTTTGGTAACACAAATGGGTAAGTGCTTGCCCATGAGCACTAGAGAAAGGCTACTCATAAGGAGAAGTTGCTCTCAGCAGCTTCTTCTTGTCACTTATGCGGAAATAGCGTACCAAACTTTAGTAATATTTTTATAATACCCATCTTACCCCTAAACTTGTATAAGCACTTAAATACTATTTTCTTAAAGTAAGCAACGTATTGCAGATGTGGATAAGTGCTCCCATTGAGTCACTTATCCAATAAGTGCTTATCCAAAAATACAAGCTGAGCCAAATGCAGCCTTAGGGGTGTTTGGTAAGCACTTAATAAAAATAATTCCAAATAAAGCACTTCATAGAAATATTGAATCTGGTGAAGCTATATTTTTTTTATTTTTTTTGGGTTTAGTCAGGTCTATTACCTGCTTCATTGCTCTCGGAGCAATCATCTTGGTTGCTTAAGTAACATTTTGCTGAGACAATTTTATCCCCTTGTTTTGGTTCAATACTCATTATATCACTTCTCATCTTCTTCACCTCAAAGCACCTTGCCAAACGCTAACTTTTCATCAAAAGCAGTTTTGTGAAGCACTTTGTAAGAACCAATTCCAAAGGAGTTACTTCTTATTTTAAGAAGCACTGCCAAACAGTGCCCTAGAAACACTTAAAAAGTGCTTACTATTGGAGAATCCGTTAAATTTAATTGCACAGTCTCCTGTTTGGCACACCTTCTTGAGGATTAAAAAGGGCTTACTGATCCTAAAGGACTTCCCACTTGAGGCTTGAATATTTGATGATACTTCTAAAGTTCTTTATGCCGAAAGGGATTTCCATTCCACTTATGGCTAGAGTATTTAGGCTGCGTTGGCCCTGCTTCTATAAGTACTTATTGCAGCTTATAACTTATATAAAAACTTTTTAAAATTTAATGTGTTTGGTAACACTTATGGGTAAGTGCTTACCCATAAGCACTAGAGGAAAGCTACACATAAGGAGAAGCTGCTGAGAGGAGCTTCTCCCAAGCTCTTATGCTTTAAGTTACTTCACCACTTTAGTATTTAAAACACTTATTTTACCCCTAAACTTTCATACGCACTTAAATAAATGTATATACCAAACGCTATTTTTTTTCAAATAAGTAGTTTATTATTGCTGTGAATAAGTACTCTTATTGAGCAACGTATCCAATGAGTGCTTATCCATAAGTATAAGCCAGGCCAAACACAGCATTAGTGACACATCTAAAAATTCTTCAAATAAAAGGGCTTTCTTAGAAGCTTCCCTTGTCAACATTATATTTCTCTTTTTATTATAAAATCTTTAGAAAGATAGAGCTTCTCTATTAAATAAAATTATGTGCAAAAGTATCCTAAATTTTTTCATCAAATGTAATTTATGCCAAGGCTGTGTCAAAACCCGTTATTATAAAGTCATTTACTCTAAAGCTCTTCGGTCTGTAGAAGCTTATTCAAACAGGTCTTAGGCCATGTTTGCTTTCTTGCAAAACGAGAGATGAAAGTAAAACAGCACTTTCTTTCCGTCAATTTCCTAAGGTGATGTTTGGTTATGGCTATGTTTTTGGAAAATGAAGTTAAGAGATGGCAAGGAAAATGAGGATTTAGGCTGCGTTTGGTCCGGCTTGTGCTTATGGATAAACAGTCATTGGATAAGTTGTTCAATGGGAGCACTTATTCATAGCAACAATAAACTGCTTATTTGACGAAAATAGCATTTGGCAAATACATTTATTTAAGTGCTTATGAAACTTTAGGGGTAAAATAGGTATTATAAAAGCATTATTAAAGTTTAAAAATAACATTTATTTAAATGTTTATGAGATTAGAAGTAAAATAAGTATTTTAAAAATATTACTAAAGTTGTGAAATAGCTTAACGCATAAGAGCTTGGGAGAAGCTGCTCTCAGTAGCATCTCCTTATGGGTAGCCTTCCTCTATTGTTTATGGGTAAGCACTTACCCATAAGCACTACCAAACACATATTTGATTTTTAAAAGTGCTTATATATTCTAGAAGCAGCAATAAATGCTTATAGAAACCGGGAAAACGCAGCCTTAAAAGTAGTTTTTTTTTTTGTTTGTTTTGTTTTTGTTGTTGTTTGTTGTTTGTTGTTTGTTATTTTAATTAACAGACATGAACTGATAGTACAAAAATATTATTTCAGAAAAGTGAAGGGTGGTTACTGTAATTAATGAATACCTCAAGAGAGCTTTCTGTAATTTATCCTTTCTTTGTAACATTTTTCGAATAAAATAAAGTATATTAATTTATGATTTAAAGAAATTTGTTGTTGTCTATCAATGGAGACGGATTAAGTGAGTAGTAGAAGACTGAGGTTCACATTGGTCGATCGGTCCTCCTCTCTCTCTCTCTCCACTATAAAAGACGATCACACCATCTGCGTCTCTCTCTCGCTCTCTGTGATCTAATCTCTCTCTCTCTCTCTCTCTCTCTCTCTCTAAGGGGTGTTCTGAGGTAATACTAACACTTTCTCTCGCACGATCGTTCTGATTCTTGGTATATTATATGTTCTTTTCACTTTTTTTATTTTCAATTTCATTAATTGCTTGATTTGTACGCTGATCTTTTTCTTTTTCTTATCATTTCCGTTAGAATTTCATGTTTTGTTTCTCATGTTTTCTTTTGCGATAGATTCAATATCTGAGCTTGTAGATCTAGGGTTTGTTTTTGAAGATCTGCTTTATCTATGATCTAATATACAAAATTTTTATTTGTTTGTTTAGTTATTATTCTTCTTTGACCTTTTGAGATTTAGGTTTTGAGTTTGAATGCTTTGTATATTACAGGTTCGATGTTATCCTTCTTATGGTATTATTAATTCTTGAGTTGTTATTCAAATATAGTAGTATGTTGATGGCCATAGTTTTTTTTTCCATTTCCATCAGAATCAAAGAAAAGATCTATATTTCCATTTATAGTATTGGGTGGAAGTTCTTTTTTAGCTGTAAATATTCATGTAAGTTGTAGATTTGATTGTTGTAGTTGAGTGACTTGGAATAATTAATTTAATAATGCTGCTTTATGAGAATTAGGGTTCTAATTGTTCTAAATCTCTGGCTCTCCAAAAAAAAAAAAGGACTTTAAATTTTGATAATCTAACATCAGTTTAAAAGATTAAAATATTTTGTGTTTCCTTTGAAATAAATGGAATTGGTTTAGTTTAATAAGGTATTGATGATCCCGCGGTCTGATCGAGTTCGTTATCTGTTACAAATTCCGCATCACCAGTACTAATAACACCAGTCTAAAAGATTAAAATATTTTGAATTTCCTTTGAAATAAGTGGAATTGGTTTAGTTTAGATCCATTTCTGAAGCGTGATGCTCGCATTTCATGATTCTTATTGCTTCTTTTTGTATTTCTCATGTTCTTATTATTGTTATTTTTATGTGTTTTCTTTTCTATTTGTATATATATTTCTAATAAGGTATTTTGTATAGATCACATAGAACAATGGTGAAGGCTGTTGCTGTTCTCAATAGCAAGGAGGGTGTCAATGGCACCATCTACTTTACGCAAGAAGGAGATGGTAATTTAATTTAATATCAAGCATTTAGATGAATTATTAGAAGTCTATTACGAGGTATCTGTGAAACCAAATTGCTCTTATTTACCATATTTTTTCAGGCCCAACTACTGTAACTGGAACTGTTACTGGGCTTAAACCTGGGCCACATGGCTTCCATGTCCATGCCCTTGGTGACACAACGAATGGTTGCATGTCGACTGGTATTTTTCATTATCATAATATCCTTTTCCTTACATCGTATTCCATCAGTGGCTGCATAGGAAAGCTAAAAATGATTTTTTGTGCAATCTCTAGGACCACACTTTAATCCTAATGGCAAAGAGCATGGAGCTCCTGATGATGAGATTCGCCATGCGGGTGATCTTGGAAATGTCACTGTTGGAGAGGATGGTAGAGTTCTTTTTCTTCTATCCCCCTTTGTATTTCTCAGCATTATCGATATTATTGCTTGCTACTGGCATGATGATTTCTGGCTTAATGTGATCATGATTTGTATAACCATTAATTAAAATAATGGGATAGATTATCACGGTTCCGGGAATAGTTTAGGTTATGCCTTTTGAGATTTCTTCTTTTGATGAGTTTGCTTTTTGAGATATCATCGGCCACTAACATTTTGTTGCGTACTTTTGTGGCTCAGGTACTGTTAATGTCAGCGTTACTGACAATCAGGTAATTTGGTTATTCTGTACAATGTGCATGTGTGTGTGTGTGTGTGTGTGTGTGTGTGTGTGTGTGTATTTTGGATGGCATGGAACCCCCAACCCCATTTAGTGGGGACGGGGTAAACCCTGGATACATGACTTCACCCCACAAGGACCATATATCAAGTAAGCCCGGGGACTTGAACCTGGGACCTCCAATTCCTGAGCTGGAGAGCCTGCCAGTTGAGCTAACCCGTGTGGTTTAAATGTAGAATTTATATTGCGTGCAAGTTCTTTTCTCAAGTATTGTTTATTGTCTGCAGATTCCTCTCACTGGGCCAAATTCCATTATCGGAAGGGCGGTTGTGGTCCATGCTGACCCTGATGATCTTGGAAAGGGTAATTATAAACTTTCTTTGTAGTAATTGCCTTATTTCTTATATATACTGGCTTCAAGACCCCTATATTGAGGAGAATAGTAGGATACTGATCAACACACAGTTTCAATGGATGTTAGCAAATTAGAATTGAAAATAAAAACTTGAGTAATGTAGGCCAGACCTGGTTAAAAAATTAGAATCTTTATCCTTTTTATGTTTTGATGCGTTGGTGGATGCAGATAGTTAGGCATTCTTTCAAGATCCGCATGGTAGTTGTCTGATAGAAATATTATAATGGATGAAACAATAAAAAGAAGAAAAGTAATCTTGATGATTGCAGTTCTTAAAATTTTTATAGTTCTTCTACATGGGTTCTGTTCTGTCTTGATCTCCTGTGATCATGGACCCTGCTTAGAGCAGAATGATTTTTTTGTTTTTTTTTTTTTTTTCGAACTTAATATTCTCTGTTATAGTTGAGGATCATTTCATGCTTTCTCACAGTAGCTCGCTGCATACGAGGATAAAAGTATTATTGGATTTTTGAGCTTCTGTTACTCCATTTGAAGAGGCAATACATTTAACTAACATTCTTTCTTGGTTCAGGAGGACATGAACTCAGCAAAAGCACTGGAAATGCTGGTGGCAGAGTAGCCTGTGGTAAGTATATTAGTTTTCTTTGTGCTTCTTCTGGTTATATTATATATCCATTACCATTCATCTTGATCAGTGTTCATTGAAATTACTGAAAATTTGACTTTAATCGATGTTTTAATATTTGTAATTTCATCCATTTTTCTTCACAGGTATCATTGGTTTACAGGGTTAATCAGCCATCCATCACTTGGGTTGAGTACTGATCTACCATCTACTCTTGAGAAAATCTAGGAACTAGCGAAAACTCTTCTGAAATAAAAGACCAGACAAAACAATGTTGTGGTTGAAATTCTGTTTGAGTTTAAACTGTGCTTTTACGTTTTTTTTCTTTGTCCTTGCCTATTTCACTCATTTTCTCTCCTTGGTATGTGAAATGGATTTCGTATGTATGCCTATTCATGCTTGTTTTGCAAGTTGCAAGGTCCCTTTGGATTATCTTTTAAGAATGAAAGATTAATCAGATGGAAACCATGTCAGTTGGCAAGATCAAGCTACAAGTATGAAGCTTGAGTTTAGCCTTTATGCAGATAAGAGCTAATATATAATGCAAAAATGTTTTAGTCAAAAGTGTTGAGCCTAAGCTGATAGAATTGAAAAGGTGTTTCACTACGGCTCCGTTCGGATTTTGTGGGAAAATAAAGACGATAACTTTCTTGGATGACATGCGTGATACCCGGAAAGTGTAGGTCGCACTTTGCCTGTCGAGAACTCATTGATGGAACTAGTTCTCTAAATTCATTCTTGGGACTGATTTTGAAAGCTTCGTGGTCGTGTTTGGTTAGCATGTAACTTTATAAGTTCCAGCCTACTATAGTATAGATGTTCGGTTAACATCTACTAAAATGGGTTCTTATCAATTTTTTTAATTTTTCTTTTATTTAAAAATAATCCCATAATCACACAAGCTTTGCAGACTTGTACCCTTTTGAACGTGATAGTAACATTTAAAATAATATAGAATAAGAATAGTGTATTTATAAGTTTGCCACTGCTGATTTTATTTATAAGTTTTTTTCAGTTCAAAAACTCAAAATTCATTCCTAAGATCTAAAATCGAGATTGGAGGTGATTCTATATTAAAAGGGTATTTTCTCATTCTCATGATGGAAGAACGCATTATGCCTATGCTAACCAATCGATCATTTATATGTGATGACCCATTCCAATGACTGGAGTTTATTCCAAATCGTGGAATGCATTCTCAACCAAACAAGTCCATTAATATACTCACCTATATTCTCGGTAGCTGCTTGTATGGGGGTGTCAGCGAGCCGAATTAGTTCGGCTCAGGCTCGGTTTCGGCTCGTATGAGCCGAGCTTGAGCTCTATAGTTAGGCTGGCGAGCCAAGCCCGAGTCCGAAAAAAAGCTCATTCTTAACGAGCTTGAGCCGAGCTTGGATAGGCTCGGCTCGGTTTGTACATGAGATTATATGTTTATATTTTTATATATTATATTATGTATTAATATTAAACACACATGTTAACATATTATATTACTTATAATAATAATTGTTAACTATAATATTAATGCATTTGAACTAAACTATGCAAGCCGAGCTTTTACAAGCCTGAGCTGGGCAAAGCTCGGTTCGGCTCAGAGCCTAAAATTTTTTAACAAGCCTGAGCCTTGCTAGTAATTTCTGACCCTGAGCCGAGCTGGGCAAAGCTCGGCTCGTTTACAGCCCTACCACTTGTTATGACATCCTTTTGGAACACTATAGATGTGTTGTATAAATGCTAAGACAAAACTTGGTCAGTCTTGTGATTAGATTCATTATTCGTAGAACAATGATGTGCCTGCCACAAGCAATATTGCAAACTATTTGCTCCCAAAACTGTGCTGGTGCACCAACTAGGGTTGCAATTTGATTGGTTCGGTTCGATTAAGTGGTTAATTCAAGACTAAACTGAATTACTGTGAATGAAATCGAAAGTTGAACCGAAATAAAGTAAAAACTGATATATATATATATATAAAACCGAATTCCAAGCATTTTTCAGTTAATCATAAATAGAACGAAAGAAAATTCTCCAATGCCTGCTCAACAGGATTTTAATCATACTTTTGTTATTTTATTAGTACTAGTGAGGTAAATTTTTTTCAAAAGTAAAAATGATAGATTTATCTTGTTAAATTTAACTTTTTTTAGTTAAATAAAATTTATAAGACGTAGTTAGAAAGGCAAACTAACGTATTGTGTCTACGTATTCTAATAAAATTTATAAGATGTAGTTAAAAAGGTAAATTAACGTGTTGTGTCAACGTATTCTGTCAACAAGTTCACCGAGAGGGATGTAAGTGAACTATCAAAGAATACAAGACACCACCATGTGTGGCTCAATTGGTAGCAAGCTGGGCTCTAGTAGGCGTCTCCGGAGGTAAGCCTGGAGTTCGAATCCCACTAGAAGCACTCGTGGCCAGGGATTTACCTTTAATGCTCCTGCCCCGAACGTGGATTAATCCCACACCTATATGGGTGCGGGGACACCACGTGTTTAATACCAAAAAAAAAAAAAAAGAATACAAGATATATATACATAATTATAAAAAAAAATGTAAGGGAGTGTAAATGAAATTAATCCTAAAATATACACCAAGAAAATATAGAGGTTCCATGCATGTATGAAATAACTTATTTTTGTAAATTTTGGCTGATTTTTTTTTTTTTTTGGGTTAAAAAACATAAAATATAATAGATTAAGTTGAGCGGTTTAGAACAGATACATTAACTGATCTACTTCTACATCTACCAGACACATCATCCTGAATAAAGGGAACCAAAGATGAAGATGGAGAACCAATCCAAAAGCATGATCCTTCAGATAGAGTAATGTTGGCTAACCAGTCGGCAGCAAAATTTGCTTCTCAATAACATTGGATGGTTTCGACTTTTGCGAACATTTGTAGCAGTTCATTTGCTTCAGCCAAGCAGTTCTCAATATGCCACGCATGATCCTTGCAAGACTTGATATGATTAATGGTCATCCCTGAATCTCGCCCTCGAGAATCACCTTGGCATAGCCACAATTAGCAGCCAATTGGAGCCTCTCTACGCAGGCCATACCTTCAGCCACTAGAGTGTCCGTTTTGCCGAAGTCAAGGGCAACGCCACCAAGAACTTCTTGTTTGTTGCTTGAACAATTTTTTTTTCTAAGAAATCAATATATAAAATTAATAAGTTAACTTCGTAAGATCTCTAAAAACAATTCCAAGTCCTCAAAACCAGCCAAGTCAACTTGACTCTAACTAGTTAAGAATCGAAGTAGAATCTCAACTTTCAATCTAAGACTTGGACTAGAAAGGACGGTAACACCTTATTTCACCATCAAACATGTCAAGTCAAGAAGGAAATCCAAACCAAGTAGTGAGAGAATTTGATGGAATTGGTGTGTGTGTGAGGTGGGTGGGTTCGACCTCCTTGGAGGTCAGCCCAAACCCAACCCAAACTCTAAAACCCAAACACCAATCCAATTTTTATTTTTTAAAACCCTAAACCCCAATCCAACCCAAACTACATTGATGATTAACAAGTCTGGGAATAGCCACAACCTCATTATCCCCCAAACCCCGGCTCAGATTCCAAACAAATAATCTTCTCACTGCAAATGAATCATAAATTCAAAATTGCAAGCTAAAATCAAATACAGTTGGTGAAATTCAAGAGTGAAGGAACTCAATCCATAATCCAAAGATCCACAACCTAGGATTCAAACATTCTCAAGACAGTAACAAATAAAACCAGAACAAAATATCAAAACACACAGACACGAACAAGGCATTAGATAAGCCATCAGAGACCAAAACAAACAAACAAACAGAGGAGAGAGAGAGAGAGAGAGAGACATACCTATAGTGGGTGCAGACGATCCGTTGACGCTATATTGAGACTTGGAGTATGAGAAGATTGAAGATGCAAAACCCTAGGACTCTTCTCCTTTCTTCTGAATCGTGCATTGTTGTTTAAGAATTATTTTAGAATTAGCCCCTTGACCTTGTATATCAAGGGCCTATTTAAAAATAGTGTAACATTAAAGGAGTTTCTTTAAATTTTATATAGTATATATATAATTTGTATATAGTTTAAAAACCAGGTTAATTCGGGTTGGGTCGGGTTACCCGAAATCCTAATCTAAACCGAACTGATTTAAACCGGATTGCATTTTTTCAACCCAAAACCGACCCCACTACTATAAAACCCAACCCAAAGTCGGGCTAGATCGGTTTGGGTTTGGGTTAGCCCGACCCAAGTTGCACCTCTAGATTTTAGGATCCACCAGTAAATGAGCCTCCCACCATTTAGTCGAGGCACCTAGCAATCAACCATGACTGCTATTTTCTATATTCCTACCGTTCGCAATAGACCAACCAAGTCCAGCCAACCCAACTTCTCTAACTTTAATCATCTGTTTCTAAAAGTGTGAGTCGGTTGGTTTAATTATGGAATCAGGGAAAGTACCAGTCCTGAGTCTGTTTTGATCAATGATAAGTTGCCAAACCCTTTTGGTGAGCAAAGCATCATTAAAGGCCCAAGGGTTTTTGATGTTTAAGCCCCCAGATCTTCTGGGTTTGCAA
>JAUPMG010282600.1:0-18255 GCA_031762675.1 Pachysandra terminalis | reverse complement strand
CGTTAAAAAATAATTATTTTTAAGGAGTCAGATCTTGAATATAAAAATATGAGAAACATTGTGTACCTTCGTTTACTAGTTGATCCGTGGTTGCAGCATTTCTTGGTGACCCATGCATTTGTCCATGAGTGTCATCACCCACAAAGGTATTGCATTCCTGTGATGGACTGACGTCACAAGATGCATTAACTTTGGGGTGGAGGGAGGAAAATTAGCTACATTAACAACATATTTTAGGTTCCCCTATCTTGTATATAAAAACATGAGAAACATTATGTACCTTCATTTACTAGTGGATCCAAGGTTTCAGAACTTCTCGGTGACCCATGCATTTTTCCAAGAGTGTCATCACCCACAAAGGTATTGAATTCCTCTGACGGACTGACATCACAAGATGCATCCCCTTTGGGGGTGGAGCGAGGCAAATCAGCTGCGTTAACAAAATTTTTTTAGGGAGGCATCCCTTTAATATAAAAACATGAGAAACACAGTGTACCTTCATTTACTGGTGGATCCGAGGTTCCAGCATTTCTCGAAGACCCATGCATTTCTCCAGGAGTGTCACCACCCACACAAGTATTGCATTCTTCTAATTGTTTGACATCACAACATGCATCCCCTTTGGTGGTGGAGGGAGGCAAATCAGCTACATTACCCAACTATTGTTAGGGAGATGGATTTCTTGAATATAACAACAAACAAAGTGTACCTTCATTTAATCGTGGATTTGAGGTTTCAGGTTTCCTCGTTGTCGCATGCATTTCGACATGGGTCGAACGCTTATAGGTACCCCTACCACCAATGTAAGTTTTAAGAGACTCATATTCATTTTTAATTTTCTTGCTAAATGTTTGCCAGATGAGCTTGCACAACCTGCACAACAGTTTCTTGGTATACTTCATAAGAAAGGCACACCTTTTTCTTTTTTTTTTTCTTCGAAGATCAAATGTTACTTATAATTATGTGATATTATGTACAAGGATTTTACAATATACTCAAAACTTCTGTTAACATATATCTATTTTAAAGTCCAGCCTTTTAATGACTATTGTTCAATAACATCCTACCCACTGGGTGGTGCATCCTGCCCATTGCATGCTGCATCCTTACACCAACAAGTGCGAAATGGGATGCCCACTGGGTAGTGCATCCCTTCCCACTAGGTGGTGCATCCCTGCCCACTTAGTGGGCATCCTTGCACCACCAATTGAGGAATAGGATGCCCACTAGGTGGTGCATCCCTTCTCACTGGGTGGTGCATCCCTACCCACTAGGTGGTCCAACCCCTCACCACCAAGTTTTCAGGGGCAGGTCCAAAGGGTAGTGCATCCTTTCCCACTGAGTGGTGCATCCCTGCCCATTAGGTGGTGCATCCCTGCCCACTTAGTGGTGGATTCTTGCACCACCTAGTGAGCAAGGGCATTCCCATTGGGTGGTGCATCCCTTCCCACTTAGTGGTGCATTCTTGCACAACCAAGTTAGCAGGAATGCCCAATAGGTGGTGCACCCTAGCACCACTAAGTGTGCAAGGGAGGACCCACTGGGTGGTGCATTCCTGCCCCATTTAATGGTGCATCCCTATCCACTTAGTGGTGCATCCTTGCAACAACAACTGCGCAAGGGATGCCCAACTTAGTGGGAATGGATGCAACACCCAATGGGCATCCCACTGCACACTTAGTGGTGCACCACCAATTGGGCATCCCTTGCACACTTCATGTTGCAAGGATGCACCACCTAGTGGGCATATGTGCACCACCTAGTGGGCATAGGTGCACCACACTTCGTCGAATGAATCAATCTGAAGAAAAAAAGTTTAGTTTGTATGTTTCTAAAATTAGAAAGGGTAGTTTGGAGCGAGTGCTTGCACTATAGTGCATGACCACTACTTTTCAAAAAGTATAATCATTTTTATGATGTTTAAAAAAGAAAAACTAAATTTTATATACTTCCAAAAGGGCACACTAAAACTCAATTTTCCCTTTATGGTGTTTCAAATAAAATGCATGAAATACTCACGAGATCGACATCATTGAAGAATGGGCCAATGTTCATACTATCTACTTCTTTATTCTCAATGGGATCTTCAAAATGGGGGGCACCATTTCTCCTTGAAATGACCTGCAATTCGTCCAATTTAGAATACATATGATGGTGTTTCTAAAACATAAGGTCTCATAACAATATAACACTACCACGAGAATATCTTACCCGACCAAGTCCGTATCCTCCCAAACACTTCTCTTCCTTCTCTCTACTTCTAACTGCCTCGTCCGTCCACAATGCCATGCGTAGTGTCAAATTGTTTGGCAAGGAGCCTCTAATAACCACTCGATCATAATAAAGCATCTGTATCACAAACAAGAAGCCTTAAAATGCAAAGGTGTTTCTAACTAAACAATTAGTAACAAAATCCATAATATAAGTTAATATTACCTGTAAAAAGAGCAGGCAACCATTGACGCATTTCTTTTTTCCACCCTGGAACTCTTTCACGTGGACCAAGAGTTTGTTTAACAAAAATTTATCCCAACTATGCTCCCTGATTTTTTTTACATCCAATAACAAAGCAAGAAAATCTGAATTTACATCGAGTGAACTCGATGGACAAACGATAGTACATATAGCGAAAAGGACAAAACATCTTAAGAAATCATTGTCTGACAGCGGTATCTTAAATCTCTCCTCCAAAATAGTAAGACTGATACTACCATTCCTTACTTCAAAACTATTGTACAAGTCCGCTAACTCCAAAGTCTGACTCCCCAATGTATCGACATCTAAACCATGGGACGGCAATCCCATGATAAACTCAACATCACTAGGATCAAACATAATTACTTTATTTGATCCTATGGTGATGTGCTTCTCTATCGTATCTACCCTCTCAACCAATCATAAACATAATGACCTATGAAGCATAGTACATTGTAGGCTTAACAGCCCACCAAATCCTATGCTACATATCAAATCTCTTTGGGTCTCATTTAAATTTAAATCTTGTACCAACTTAACAAATTGGTCGGGAGAGCATCTAGAAGATACAACACCCTACAAATAAACAGGAACGAAATCAAATATTAGGCAGCATATATACAAAGCTACATCAGTAATAAAATTTATTATAATGGAACGTACCTACCTTTACGAACAAAGAAAATTAAATAAAATAAAACACTTTAACTTGTTTGTGTTTCCTGGCAGAGGCATGAGCCTGCTTTTCATTAGCGGCCATCTTAACATATCTCTCCTTCTATTCAGCTGGTAAACATTTCCAAGACAAACTTGCCTGGTGTGTAATCTGAATCAAACAAGAAAAAAAATGTTAATTATAACGTTCAATAATTATTTACGTAATAAAAAATTGTAATAAAGGCAGAACTAACATTTGACAATTTATTTCCGACTCTTGAGCCCTTATTAATTTTCAAGTGTAGTTCCTGGAAATCTTGCCTGCAATATAAGACAATAGTCATTGAACAAGAACCTAAGTATGCCATTAATTTAAAACAAATTGTACTCTAATACAGTTACTTGTATATAACCCAAACATTTGAATTTCTAGCCTTCTGGGAAGTACTGGGATCTCTCGATGAATCTTTTGACCTAGATACCATTTTAACCATTGTATTTTCTAATGCTGCAAAAAAATAAGAGATGAGAAAGGGAGAGGAAAATATCATTTATAACACAATTAACACAGCAGAATTTACAATCGAGAAAAACAAGCCACACTATGGCACATGAAACATGAATCAAGCAAGTCGAAATAGGAAATCCTAACAAGTGCAACACCCACGACGAAATATCAAATCCAAGCTAACAAAGTATCAACCAAGTCAGCACATCAATAGATTTCAACAACAAATAAATACAATTTCAAATTGTATGCAAATAGGATCAAATTTAATATTATAGTAGTAATATAATATTAGGAACTGCTTTCGAAATCATAAGAAAATATCATCGAAAAATTAGTAGTAGCTTATGCCTTTCAAATAAAATGTTATATTAATATAATGCCTAATTATGCAATGCCTAATTCCACAAACCAGATAAAATAAATATAAATATATCCTACAATTACGAAACAAAACTAACCAGAATTGCAAAGAAAAAAAAATATTTAAAAAAAACTCATACCTTGTTTAGATTGAGCTTGAAATGGATAACTAGGTCAAGCAATGTGAGAACCGTCGATGAAGCAGAAAATTCTAATAGGGACAATACCTCCGAACCCAACGATACCCTAACCTTAACAACTAAATCCTAACAAAAGACAAAAGCCTAAAGCCAATGAATCAGTTCGTTGAATGAATAAATCCAAAAGATAGAAAGATCATGAACTGATGAGGGAAAATAGAGAAAAAACGAAGGGATCCCAAGAAGTTAAATGAAAAACAACATGTAGGGAAGGAGATGGTGATTAAACCTAAAGGGAGGAGGGAAAACGAATGGAAGGTAGGACAATACGTTAATCCCAAAGAAAATGACGAACTGACAAGGGAGAAGAGGAAGAACACGAACGGAGAAGAGAGAAAGAAGGGGAAAAAGGTTTCGTTCAATCAAAAAAAAGGAGGGAAGAAGACAATTCACAATTCTAACGTTTTATAAAGACCGACATTTCCCCTCCAATTTCATTTTTATTAAAAAAAAGGGGGGGAAAGACAAAAAGGCATTTTGGTAAGGAGTGGCCCTACTACAGTGTAGGACCACTCGTTTTAAAACCGTTTCAAAAAGTTTAACAAATTTTATTAGCATTTCAAAAGCATTACTGACTTTAAGTTTTTCTCAAAAATTATAACTGAAAACGAGTTCCCCCTATTAAATAAGAAGATCTTCTCTCTTATCAAATGAACAGTTTAGATTATTCAAACTAATACTCCATGTGGTAAAAAATCACGCTTTAAGCATTATAAAAAATGTAGGGATTTTTGCATTCATTTCCTTATGTTATGATGTAATTGTATTTATACCCCTATACTTTTTAATTTTATTTCTATTCTCCTCATGTATTATAATCTTTGTGTTCGTACCCTCGACAGTATCATAATCTTTCTGGTGAGACCCACGTTCTCATTAAACATACTTAAAAAGAGGCAAAACCATCTAAAAGCAAATATTCTTTTAAAGAGATTAAGTAAGATATTAAAACCTACAATTAGTACTTATTGTGAACTTAAATAAGTAGGTAATCACTTTAAGATGAATTAATTACTATTAGGTAAGTTTTGTTATTAAATGCAAGCCAATAACTTAAAGTAATTAGTTTATCAAAGTTAAATACCCGAAACTTGACGGATACCTGATGAACCATACCCGATAGACCCGATTCCTATTGGGGTTCATTTATATGAAACCAGAATCGAACCCTATTATCAAACGGGTTTATAAACCCATAACCGAAACTTATAAATGGTTCGGTTCCTTCTGGTTTGTCGAGTAACACGTACCCATTGACACCCTACCTACAACTAATCGTTAGTCGATTATGAATGGTTGAGATTTTATACTAAAACATTGATGGCTGTAACTAGAAGTTTTCCATTAAGCAAAATAGGCAATGTTGGCACTATATACTAATTCCCTGAAATAATTAGAAAAAAATTCCTCTTTTCATAACTCACGATATCCACCGTTGGGCACAAAATTCCTAACCTCGATAGACATTCTATTTTATAAACATAAGGAGAATTCTATTTTGTCAAAGTTTCTTTTCTTAGCATAGTAGAGAAGTTAACATGAAGGTAAAGAGGCCTCCAACTAACTGGGTTAGCCGGTTGTGAACAATTGAAATTTTATATAAAAAAAAAATTATTAATAATAATTAAAAAAATGATGGTATTAAGTAAAAGTTTTGCGGTATGTGGAAAAGTAAATATTCGCACAATAGACTAACTCCATAAAACACATGCAAAATGTTTAGCATTACTTATTTAAGATATTAAAACCTACAATTAGTGCTTATTGAGAAATAAGTAGGTAATCACTTTAAGATCAATTAATTATTGTTAGGTAAGTTCTATTATTAATAGCAAGTTAGGAACTTAAAGTAATTAGTTTACCAAAGTTTTAGTAATAAATATCAAAGTTAAATTAAAACCTATAATTAGTACTTATTATGAACTTAAATAAGTAGGTAATCACTTTAAGATTAATTAATTACTATTAGATAAGTTCTATTATTAAATGCAAGCCAGTAACTTAGCGTAATTAGTTTATCAAATCTTTAACAATAAATATCAAAGTTAAATATATATATATATATATATGACTTTATTTTATTATTGTAACAATAATGAGTACTATTGTACTCACCTTAGATGCGATAAAGATTCTATTACAAATGGAAATGAGTTTGAGGATTTGATAACTTTGACATAATTTTTTTATTAAACTCTAAGTAGAGAAAAGTTAACACAAAGGAAAAGATACCCATAACTAACCAGGTTAGGCAGTTGTGACCGGTTGAGATTTTATACAAAAAAATAAATTGATGGTGGTAAATAAAATTTTTGTAGTATGCCTAAAAGTAAATATTTGCACAGTAGATGAACTCCATAAAAACATGCAGAAGGTCTCACATTACTTACCTGATATTAAATTATAAGTACAGAAAAGTTCATATCAAGGAAAACATGCCTATAACTAACGGGAGCGGATCCTATGTTAACGAAGCCTGTTAACAATCCTGTTAACTTAGCCAAAGGTTGACATGTGGCAATGGACCCCACTTGTAAAGAAAAGGAGATAACTGAGAGAATCAAAGAACCTTAGGGGCCAGCTGGCCCCTAAAGTCTTCTCTTCCCCTTTCTTTCGTTTTTCAAAGCTTACCCAATTTCAAAATTTAATTGTCCTGCCAAAAATTCTTCGTTTCCAAGAGGAGAGAGAGAGGGGCTCACCAGATCGTTTCCAAGAGAGAGAGAGAGAGGGGCTCGCCGGAGAGCGGCGCCGCCGTAAAACAAAGTGCTGGTGGTGGTGAGGATAGAAGCTTCATCTTCTTCTCCTAATTGTTTCAGGTATTCTACGTTGTATAGCTTTATATCCGTGTTGCTCTTTCTTTGTCTCTTCTATGTGTTTGAGTAAATGAATGAGTGAGCTGCTTCTTGAGGTTATTTTGGTGACTTCAGGTGCTGTTGGCCTTGGCAGACAAAGGCTACGATACAGGAAATTAATCAATACCAGGTTCTTATGGTTCCCTTATTTACTCTTTTTGGGGCATAGAAGTATTATTTCATAGTGTTTTTTGTTTCCATTTTATTTTATTTTTACTGGTTGTTATCTTAAAGAGATCAGAGATGAATTCTGCTCTAATCCATCCAAACCTTAACTTTTATGGTTCTACCCTTTAGTCTCTGATAAAACTCAGACTTATGACTTTCATTCGAGCTCAACCAATTAAATTTCTCGGCATTCTCGAAATGAATCAATAAAATTCTGAGGCATTTTTTTTCTTCTCTTTGCTTATATCTGGTTGAAAATCCACTAAAACCCCAATACATTTGCGGCATTTTACACCATGAATGTCAAACTTGAATTTTTTTTGTTTAGGAATCTCTCTTCTAAGGGAGCGAGTGAATGCGAAAAATTAGCACAAAATATTGCACTACAAGATAAGGAAAGAAACAATAGCACTATCATTCTTGGTCTGTTCATCATCATAAGAAGATAGCATGAAATAATGATTATTCTGAGGTTCCTGGGGATTACTATAATGGTGTTGTTATTTTTATCTTTGCACAGTGATTGCATCAATCCAATTAGTTTAATGTTTGTCTTTAGCAATATCTGTTTTGCAAGGTACTGCAGCATAACTAATTTGAATCAATTTCCTATATAGTTTAGATTTAGATCTTCATTTTTTATTTTTTGCATTTCTACTTGTAATTCATCATCTTCTAATTTTTTTGATATCCATAAATCACAGGTTATCCATGGCAAGAAGAAACGTTTATGTCATCTACAAGGGTGGTAGGCTTGGCAATACTTAGGAAGAGTGTCATTTTCAGGTCGATAGGTACAACGTTACTTTCTTCAAGAGTTATACTTCAAGAATGGAGGCCGAAAATCACCTCCACTGGTATCAATGCTGTCACTATGGAGAACAAAGTCACCATAGAGAACAAATTTGTCAAAATTTTCAGTGTTTAATTTTTCTTGTGTTTATAATTTGTTTTGTGATAATTTATCTTTTTTGTTTATATAGTATTTATGTATTGCTCAAAACAAACAATTTTCAGTTATGTTTATGTAAGACAATTTTTAGTCATATTCCTCCATTTCAGCGATATTTGGTGAACTTCGCCCCCCCCCCTCCCCACCAGGAAAAATTGGAATTTAAAACCTTTTAGGAGAAGGTTATGATGCTGATGGTGCTTAATTTATTTATGATAGATGTTTCTGTCACGCTTGAATTTTTTTTTGGAAAGGTAATTGGATCCAATAGAAAAGGGTAAAAAGAATGTACAAAGAAGCCAAGAACCCAATGGGTTGGCAAAAACAAGCCTTAGGCAGAAAAAACTCTTGATGGAAAAACTCCACATCAGTTCAAATAGTATAGAAGAATACTAAGACAACCCTTTGCTTGTCCATGTCTATTTCTTTGGATGCATTGACTTGAACTAGGATCTGTATAGCTTTGTACCAAGACAAATTAATTTAACATCCTACTCAATGTTGTCAAATTGCCTAGTCAAAGCTAGGCAACAAGACGCTTGCCTAGGTTAGAAGTTTGAAAAACAAATTATAGGCTAAAGCAGCCACATGCACTAGTTTAAAAAAAATATTTAATATAACGTGATTCCTACCTACATAGCCTAATGTGATGAGCAATTAATAAATTTGAAATTTTTTGAATAGAATGTTCAGAAATCAGGTTATGGGATTATAAAAACCTTGTTGGATATAATGTTAAGCAAACAGCCAACAAGTACTGCATAACATTGAAAAAAAAAGTTTTAATTAAACTAATTGATAGTAAACAAAAATAGAAAACCAATTAACAGTGAAAAAAAAAACATCAACGAGGCTGAGACAAGCCCCATTCGAGTTTGCAAAGAGGCTGAGACAAGACTTGTATAGAAGCACCTTGCTCAGCATCACCATGCACAGCACAGCAGCACTTTGCACTTTGTGTGCAGCTCATCAACATCTTGCTCATCAACACAACAACACTTTTCTCATCAACATCTTACTCATCAGCACAACGACACTTTGCTCATCAACATCTTGCACAACACACAAAGGAACTACAACAACACCTCCATGTCTCAGAGAGCACCACAACACCACATCACCTTGCACAGCAACACCAAGCACAACACATGCACAACAGAACTCTGCAATTCCTTGTGTAGCCACACTGCATTACCTTGTTCAGCATCATCATGTATAGAAAGCCCACAACAGCATTTGAATATCAGCATCACCTTGAAGTCACACTTGAAAATTGCTGACCTTGAAACCACAATTGGCAACAGACTCACAGATTCAACAATCTAATAGTACCAGTATAATATAACCATAAAATTAGCAAGCATATAAGAATAACACTCAAATCTGACCAATCCAACTCCCATTTTAGCTCAGTAATAGTAGAGAAAACCAGAGACAAAGGAGCAAAACCAAATAAGAACACACCTACCAAAACTTCATCATCAAACCACTACACATAGCAAAGCAGTAGCAGCAGAATCCAGACAATTTATCAAGAAGCATTTGCATCACCATGCCCAAAACTAGAATAACCACAAGAAAGCAGCAATTGAAATATTAACATTAGCCATAGCAACAACCAAACCAAAAAGCCCTTGGCAATTCCAAAGAAGAAGGCATCTTAAAGAAATCAGGGCCTACAACCACCAAGAATAGCAATCCAAGATAATGTTGAGAAGCAACAGGACATAGCAAGGGCATCATTATAAAGAGACAACATGATCAACTAATCAGGCTACCAGAAAGGAGCATAGACAACATGACAACAACATAGACAAAGGACGTAGAAGCACTTCCTGAGTGAAGGCCTAGACCAGAACAACAGACCCCACACACACCCCCACCCTCACAATCAACACCCTCATAGCAAGGACATCATCATAAAATCTTCTTGATTCAAAAGCCATCTAGTTTAACATAATACATATAACACCATTCCAATGAACAACAGACTAGCACATGCTAATAGATCCAACCAAAACACGAAAATTTTCTTATAGTAACTGCTCTTCTCCTTCTTGATAAGCAGTATCTGGTCCCCTTTCGGAAGTCACTGCTTCAACCTTTCAAAGAGTTCAGCATTTGATTAATTCAAAGTGTCATATTGAGTTGGTGCTTAACAAACTGTCCAAAAGACTAGAGACACCCCAACACCAGTAAAATAGAAATCGCAGATTATATGCTTAAATGTATACCTACATGGTATCTTCTTGGCCCCGATTATCTGCTTCCTGCACAATATATTCAAATCAATACATGTATACCAATGCGTACTCAAATATAAATGCGGTCAGATATTTACTTGGAGCATTTGATTGAAGCTTTGGCTTCTATGTTTGCCAGGTTGATAAAAGTTGGTCCTTTGTGGTTGACACATAGTTTGGCATGCATTTGCACCAAAAAGAAATGGATCCTACCGATACACAACAATGTAGTTGTCAAGGGATACATTTCAATCAACTACTTATGAAATTATTTATACATGGATTCAATTTATATATAATTTCAATCTACTACTTATGAAATATTACCTAAAGAACTTGGTGATAAAAGTTGGGCATTTGTTGCTGATACAAATTTTGAAAAGGGCTTGCACCAAAACAAACTGACTCCTGCTATATGAAAATAGAGTTAATATAGATATTAACTGTGATTAAAATTTACACACCAAATATTACCTGAGTTGACTGGGATGGAATGGAGAATTGGGTTAAAGCCACTTGATTGGTAAGTATCTGACTAGATGAGGTAGATACTTATGTCGCCCCTATTTCCTTCGGCTTGCTTTTCTTCTTAGCAGGTTTGTCAACATTATCTTGCAGTTGCTCACAACCAGTATTACTTTTCTTCTCTTGCTAACAGCTTTTTCAAGGGCATTTCTTTGGCAATGTAAACTGCTACCAGGACGTACACCCCTCATTTTCTGTTAAATACCTTTGACACGCGAAGCCACATCTTCCTCCTCATTCTGATAATGGGTACTTGTGGCAACATTATCACGTTCATCCGGGGTTACATGTGGTACAACCTCACACAACACAGGTTCATTGCTGTCAATGTGTTCACTATCACATTGAGTACTTGTAGCAACATCGCGAGACTTAATTGGAGTTGCATGCTTCACCGCATCATCAACGTCTAAGATGCTCTTGGCGACATCATAAGACTTGATATATTCGGAAGCTTTTGTTGCTATCTACCTATATATTTAACACAATTCTTTGTACCGTTTTCCAACTTCCAAACTTAGATTGTCTTTTGTAGTGGTTGAATGGTCGTTCAAGAAAGTCCCCCCAACTTGGCATCCTTTGTCCACCTCTTCAAAATATATTGGCTATGAATTTCCAATGAATCAATTTTATCAAGAACCCTAAACGCATGACAACACAAAATACCGTCAAACTCAAACTTCTTACAACTGCATGTTATTGTCATTTCGGAAAAACTGAGTTGCTGTTTCGGTTTGGCAAAGAACAAACAAGGGTTTCAAGGTGTGGCAATGGGCTGGGCCATAGCCTAAATATAATTATACTTATACTGGGCTGAACCCAATCCAAGCTTCAGGTTTCAATTTCTAAGCACAAGACCACCCAAACTTATTATTTATAATTATTTAAAAATAATAGAACTAAAATTATAATTTTTAAAGAAATTAAACCAATGGTAGAACTGGTCCGGTCTAAAACCGATCCGGTCTGACCAAGAAAAAAATTGGTCTACCTTCTTAGGCCATAAGACCAACAATGAGCACTTCTACTTATAGTGCATCGGTTGGAGGATTATTTAATCCTCAACTGATGTGGGACTCTTAGTGTATACACACAGTCGGGGCTCGTGCGGCAACCCATGCTTGGGGTGCACGCGGAAGCCCGTGCATGAGGCGCTTGTTACATTCCAAATTTAAGCAAATTCACGTTGAACCCCTTAAGTTTGAAATATGACTCTCACCCCAATTTACATCAGGAGTGGTGATCAATATAAGAGCCAATCCACAAAAATTTAATAAAACTTAAAGGAAATTACTTTACTAAAAATAATCAAAAAACTACTAAGATTATTACATCCAAAACAACTAAGTAAATCACAGCAGAAAACAATAAAACTAGCCTACTTATGTTTTAAATCAAATCCCTATTACATATTCTACTAAAAATCATCAAACAAATCTAATAAACATTAAGTTCTTCATCTTTGCCTTGGTCTCCATCTTAATCACCATAGTCCTGCTGTACACTAACTAAAGTTCCTGAATGGTAATGCTCAAAGGCATCAGCTACACTTAGCTCAGTAAATAAAACAATTAAACCGTATTTAAGATTGGAATAGGGTCAAAGCCATTCTCCAATTGTAATACATAGACTAAACCAGAATATATGCAATTAATGACAATAATAATGCAACATGATGTGATATGCAATGCAAAGTGTAGGTTCAATTATTAATGTATGCAATGAATGCTCATGCAATAGATAGATATGATTACCACTTGTAATCCATGCACATGAATATGATATGCGATTTATGCATGCTGTTTGGCATTCAATTAGTGTATGTTCCACATCCGATCTTAATCGTACTAGTAAAGATGTCTCACCCAGAACACATCCCCAGATATTTGGTTGGACTAGTAGACTATTCTATGTGCGCATCATAGTTTTTAGGAGCTTCGACCTAGAGGTCACAATCGCCTCAGTTATTTCCGATCATAGGGAAAAATCCTAAGGAATCACCCAGATTAACCTCTGTGAACCATACATTTGCCAATCTACTAACAGAATTTCACTCAATTAATTAGTATATTGGGAATGTCATCCAGAATATATCTCTCACCATGAAATAGATTGGTCTATTGGGATGGCCGATCCCTCAACACATATAATAATAAAAATATCAACAGTCCACCCAGGACTTCCTCACCAATAACAATGTCATGATAACACTCATATGTCCATAATATCCAACACATCGATTTATGCGGTATAGTTAAGCATTAGACCTATACAAGGTCAATAATGCAAAATAGGCATATACTGTGCAAGTGTAGTGTAGGTGCACATTAACTAAGCATACATTAAGTATACAATGGTGGATTAAATTAATATAAGTGCATGGATCATGTATATATTTCATGGCATTCAAATCATGTCAACTTATGAATAACAATTTATCAATCAATCAGATAAGCCAATAAATCATGTTATCAGACCATCAATCATATCATAAGTTCAATAAAATTCAATCAAAAACCATATCATAACAATAAAATCATTAAGCTCATAAATATAAACAGACCAGACTAACCCAGGGCTCACCGGTAGGCTAACCGGCACACGGGTAGCCACATGTAGCCTAGGCAGAGGGTCATAACCAAACACACACGGTCATTAAGGCTTACCAGCAGCCTAACCGGCATGCCGGATGGCCACCGGTAGCCTAGGCGGTGGCCCTTTTGTGGGCACACTGAGGCCCGGTAGGCTAACTGGTACACCGGTTGGCCTACCGGCAGCCTAACCAGTGCTGCGACACCAACCTTGGGTATCTGGTAGGCTAACCGGTACACCGGTAGCCTGCCGGATGCCCTTGGGTTCACCGGTAGGCTAATCGGCACACTGGTAGCCTGCCGGTTCACCCAAAAAATAGCAAACAGTACAAAATTTATAATTTGAGTCATTTTTAATCAAAACTTCCAACTGACACTCATGTTTAAATCAAATTCCGAACCAAACCCAATTAAAATATTAATCAAATCACTAAATTACCTTAGCTAGGATGATCATGCTTAAGAATCTTAAGTTTAAGTTAAAAATTATCATGTTCTTCAATTTTAATTAGTGTGCTATGTCATATTCAATGCATATGGCATCTCACCTATATCCAAATCAAAAATAAAGAGTAATTGAATTATTTACCTTAGTGTTGATCGTTGGATCTTCATCTTCTTCACCTTAGTTCTGAAATTCTGAACTTGTTCTTCCTTAACTCCTAGCTCCAGCAGTCTTCCCCACACACTCTCTCTCTCTTAGAATATGATCCACACATTTGATGTTTCAAACTGAGAACACCTTTCAAGTGCACGAGTTCGATTGTAACTCGGCAAGTACAAGAGTATCGAACCCAAGGGATTGAGATGGTTGACTTAATTAAACTACTTAAATTCTAATTAGTTCAAAACAAGATTTGTTGATTATTTAAAACTAAGAATTAACTAAATAAAGAAAACTAAATGAAAGTGATTAAAAGTGAGAAGTTGTTTGGATAGGGAAAGTCTAGGGATTCAAATCCACCACTAACCTCCTAACTTTGGGCAATCAATTTAACCTAGAGAGTCTGATAAGGTTGTACACCTAATTGGGTTTTGATTACAAGTCTCACCAATCACAGGAATGATAATGGAGATTTACTCTTAGCATAACCCATCTTCGATTGGCCCAAATTGTATACACTAAACTAGGGTTGTAAAGCAACCTGTCTTCTCTAGGCATGGATTATCTAAAAGATTAATTTCACATTCCAATAAAAACCATTGCATAACCATCACCAATAAAATCAATTGTTGAGAAATAATTCCTTAGATTATGCAATCCATACAGAAATATCAAAAACTCTAAATTAAATTGACAAATCCCAAAGTTACTTGGTTAGGGTTTCATTGAAACCCTAGAATGTGGTTTAGCCGCTCATGGATGTCGAAGGACACGAAGCTTGGATGATCTTCATTGAGGATTTCTCCATTCTTCATCATTCTTCTCCAATCCACGTTCTGCTCCAATTGTCTTCTCAAAAACGCCCTCTCCAAGACTCCTCCTTCCCAAGCTCACAATTCCATTCTTTATAGAACTCACGATCTGCTCTTGCCTTGCAAATTCCGTCTTCCTCTTTCCCTATTCGATTTGGTCTCATCCATCCTTCATTCCCAGAAACGCACGACTTTTCTCTCCTTCCAATTCGGTTCTTCTAGCCAATTCGGTTCCCTTGCCTTCTTGATTCAGCTTCTAACCAGTTCGGTTTTCCTTCCAAAAAGATCCTTGGCTTCCCCATTCGGTTCTTGCCTTTCTTGATCCCTCCTTGGCCAATTCGGTTTTCAGCCCATTCCGGTTCAGATCTTTGGGTCAAAACAACTTGGGCTGAACCGGGTTTGGTTGGTGGGCCTGGTCTGTGGATCTTGGTTGACAGGCCTGGTTTGCGGGCCGGCAGCTTGATATTCTTTTATTTTCTGATTTCATTCATTTTGAGCTTGATCCCACCCGTCCTTAATCTGAATTTTCTCGAACACTCCCAAACTTGCACAATTATGAAATATGCATTAGTTAATTCTTTTAAACACCACTCCATGACTAATAATCATGAATAATACGCTTAGAAGTGTGAGTGTTGCGCACTGATCACACCCCCAAGCCTACACTTTGCTAGTCCATGAGCAAATAAAAATAAAACTAATGCAGTCATAATCATCCATCCATACATTTGCCATTATAAATGAACTTCGAAATCAATTGAGTGCATTAAATAATTAGGAAACAAAATATTGACTCAATCTCATCCGACTCTTATACAAATACTCAAGAACTTTAAACACACAAGTGATCATGAGATAGCATTAATTATGAAACATTGCTAAATAATCATAATCAACAAAGTATGCAACGGTTTTATATGTTCTCAAAATTAACCAATCATGTTCGTATTACTTTATTTATTCATCCCCTCTTATTCTAATATGACAAGTAGCAGGTGCAATGCCCAGTTCTTATACAGCTGCCTAGAAGATCCATGTAACGAGATTTTGACCAATGATCCCGTTCCACTTGGTCCAGGGCATTAGATGACAAGGCATCCCTCGGATCTAATTGCTCAAATCAATTAGGTTACCGAACCAGACTAGCTACTCATTTATTAACATATACCTATTGGTGACATGTGCAATGCTCAGCTCTTATTCAGCTGCCTAAAAGACCCTATAGCAAGCTTTCAATCAATGCTCCTATTCTAGTTGTCCCAGGGCATTAGGTGATGAAACACCCTGTGGATCTAATTACTCAAGTCAGTTAGGCTACCAAGCCAAACTAGTCACAGCATTATTATATCTTTTTTTCTTTTTTTTTTTCAAAGAAGTATTAGGAGAGAGTCATGATATTCTAACAAGAGCAAGAGTGGCAAAAAAAATCGAACTCACAAACTCAAGGCATAATAAGTTGTGTACAATTACATTCACATGCAACCATAATCAAGACTTCAGTGCAAGTGTAATCATGCATAGCAACAGTAGTGCATCTTAACTAGATAAAATTAAAATTAACTTTAGATGCCTATGTGTCTTTAGAAATGATTCTATGCGATTTTTAGGCACATCTATTTAGTCAAACCCGTTTCTTAATGTGATATTCTCATCTACATTTTGAAATTTGCTCAATAATGTTGAAAGTATGCAAAAATGGCATCAGCTTTTCCAAAATTCAAAAAATTTCCAAATTTCATAAATCAGGCTCAATTAGTAGTTTCGGTGACCTCTTCGGTGGACCGAAGGGTCCACCAAAGCTTCTCGGTGGGGTCCTTGGTGCACCGAAATTCCTTGGTGACATTTATAATGACTAGAAATGTCACTCTGTAGTTCAGCGTCCTGTTTACCTTCCCGAAGGTGTTCGGTGACCTTCTCGGCTAATCGAGAAGTCCACCGAAAGTCACAATCGGCTCACCGAAACTCCTCGACGACATTCTCAGTGACTGGAAATGTCACACTGTAGTTCGACGAGCTACTCGGTGGACCGAGAAGGTCGCCAAAAGTCTCAATTTGGTCAAATTACCCCCAAACCTGAATTTTACATTGTCCTCAATGTAAACATGTAATGCATATGATGGAAAAGGGAAACGAAAAGAACAATACAACCAGATGGATGGTAAGATCGGTGGTACTCTGGCAATGACAATGAACTCCACACGAGGGAAGGCTATGCTTTTCAGCAATCTTGATACACCTTATTCCTGTAACTTCTTGGCAAACAAACTATGAAAGCAAACTAAAAAAATGCAAAGAATTCAAAGAAAAGTAAAACAAAATTAACCATGCATGGGTTGCCTCCCATCTAGCACTAAGTTTAATGTCTTCATCCGGATGTGTGGCAAGTGCACTCAATCATTAACATATACGAGGTCAATCAAGTCAATGGACTCAATTACTTCATGCTCTAAGACATTCTCAACATTGGTGCTCTCGGATTATTTAGGAACCAGTTGGATGGGGCCCACCCACTTTTGATCCGAGATGGGGTATATCATACCCACATCTAAGAGCTTCACCTCTTCTTTCGCAGCAGCCTTCATATTTGGGTTCACTCTCCCTTGCATCTCTCTATAAGGCTTGGCATTACGAAGGATAGGTAGGGGCTCAACTTTAGGTCTCCATGGAGGGGCTGGGGTGTAACACACGAATTCAGGAAAATGGTGTACCTCCTTAATGGAGGCATCAATGTTAGAATCCTCGATGTTAAAGTGACAAAGTGTGGCCTCTAATAGATCCTTAGGTATGACGGAGGGAGGTGCTTCCTCAAATAATTCAACAATGGTATCAATAGCAAAGCATTTAAGCTCATTTTCCCCACAAGGTTAATTCAAAGTATTGAAAATATTTCGTCGAACCTTGATGTTCCCAAAAGAGACATTCATCACCCCGATCCTACATTTAATGGATGCATTGGTTGTAGCCAAGAAAGGACGACCAAGAATCATTGGGATTTGGTGCTTAGGATTCGGGGTGGATTCCATGTCTAGGACTAAGAAGTCCACGGGAAAGTAAAATTTTTCCACCTTAACTAAAACATTCTGAATGACCCCACGTGGTACTCGAACAGATCTGTCTGCAAGTTGAAGAGTAACCATGGTGGGTTGCAATTCCCCCAAACCCAACTTCTTATACACCGAGTATGGTAAAAGATTTACACTCACCCCTAAGTCAAGGGGTGTTGTATCAATGAAATGGTCACCAATAATGCATGAAATGGTAGGTGAACCAGGATCCTTGAATTTGGGAGGGGTGTGCTTCAAGAT
>JAUPMG010282581.1:0-18256 GCA_031762675.1 Pachysandra terminalis | reverse complement strand
GATCATTATCGGATCGGATCGGATCATTTTTAATCGGATCGGATCACTAAAATCCTCTACCGAATCCGGCTTTATCGAGTCGGATCCGGATCATGATCCGGTCCGTTGACAGGCCTACTTATGCCCAAATAAACCTAAGAATTCTCCCTAGCGTGTCTTGCTAGATCGGGCCAATGCTTTTCCCTAGCATAGTCACCATATCTAGGCTCAATCGTCCGTACCATGGGCCATGAACCCAAGTTACAATACAGCCCAATAATCTTATCGTGCCGAGCCATACCTGGCATGCCTGGGTACAATTCAAATCGTGCCAGGTGGGGGCTCATTTGTGCATCCCTAGCATCACTCAGATGAATTAACTGCATACATACCTAGGGGATGGCAATGGGGTGAATTAAACGTGTAACGCGTCTCGCTCTTAATGGTTAGGATTTGGTAACTTATCGGTCGAATCAACATCATCGGTTAGTATTGGTGATGACGGATTTGTAATAGATTAAATGTATTAGAAGACAGTGACAACTAATACATAAGAACCAATTACAACCAGTCACCAGAGAAAAGGTAAGGAAGTCTGTCTCAAGACAGCCTAAACTGTCACGTAGCCGTTCTGTCAAGAGCGTTCCTTGTCAACTTTGACCTGTGGAGAAGACAAAGAGAGGGGACAAGAAGGAGGGAAATATTACAATAACTGAGAAGGCAGTTAGAATGCAATCACAGAGCAATAAAACCTCTGAGTTTTGAAATGACTCTCTTTCTCTTTCAGTGCCTTAACTCACTGTGGTTTCATATTTAGAGTTTTCTAGTTTGAACTCAGATCTTCAGATCCTCTTCAATGGAGGATGGGTTATGGTATTTGTAGGGAGTTTCCCACTCCACATAGGACAAGTGTCACTCGACTAAGCTTTTAGAGGGGGACCCTCATGTGTTAAGCAAATCCTGAGTGCCACATGGTCCTGGATAATATCTTGAAGGACACGTGTTTTTTCAACGCGGCTAAGTTACTTCCAGAGAAAAAGACCAAATCATTTCAAACCTTAAAAACCTGCTTTGCGATTGGTTGCTTTTGAACTTGAGCAAAACGGATCAAGAGACGCGTGTTACTTTCATACAAATCCTAAGAGCAATGTCACAATTCCTAGCGTCATTCCAGATAAGACAAAACCCCCTTTAGATAGTTTAGAAAACAGATATTATAAGTAGGTGAGATTTTTACCACGTGCTTTCCATTCTGAGAATCTATCTCCATCAACCTTTTTAGGGGGACAATTCAATGTATAAGGTATTTTACTGCATTCGTATATTTCGAAGGAGAACTCCCTTTGGCGGCTATCTTCCTTCTAAGGAAATCAAGAACTATATATTTACAGGGTGATCAATGTATTCTCGAATTACCCATGTAGAGAACTCAAGGTTGAGTGTCTCATCAAGGAATTCGTTTTCATGATCAATCGTCCCTATAAAGAGGAGGTTGTTTTGAAATCCCTTAAGGTTCATAGCTACAGTAACCAATCCGAGTGCCTTCTACTTGGATGAAATCAGAAGTAAACATGTGAATTCCTATAAGGTGAAGTGAGAGGACGTTCTCAAAGTCCGTGGGAAACCTATCTTCATGAAATACGTCTGGAGATGGCGTGTTGTCGACTTCTAAAGCTATTTCCTATGAGGATTTGCTTCCTAGAAGTGAAAGTCCCAAGATATGACTCGAAGTCAATTCATAAGAATGAATAAAAGTGACTTCGAGTCCCAGTTGGTAATTCAGATGCAAAAAAGACTGCATTCGAGGGAGTAAACCCATGTCTGTGTCCTTTGAGGAGGACAGGATCCTTAGTCTTTTGGGGGTGACAAGCCCTTTGACGAATTGACCATCTCAAGGTGGTTAGCCTGGAATTCGCCTTAAGGCAAAGAAACATACCTCCTTCAAATTCACCATCTGGAGGTGGTTGGCCTTCGAGTTTGCCTTTGAATCTGCTTTAGCAGGAGAAAGTATGCTTTCTTCATGATTCCTTTAAGGCAAAACATAATAAATAGTCCTTCGAAGTTTGTGGATATGATCCAAAAATGACTCCTGAGTTAGAAGGTTCAAACAGTTCCCTCGAGGATCATTCCTTGAGTAAAAAATACCCTTAAAAAGTAGAAAAGTAGAGGTATGTAATAAAATCACTCGAAGTCTGTTCTAGAGAGTAAATAGATGTGATATCGAGAATCTACTGAAACCTTAATTGTTTGATAAGTCCATTAGGGGTAGCATGCCTCTAAATATGTTCTTCAGGTAAAATAGGGTTCTTTGAAGGAAGAGTAAACTCTTCTTTCCTTCGAGCGCTAAAAAAGGCTGCGCACTGGAGGAACAATAGTCATTGTCCTTCTAAAGGAGTTATGATTTGTTTTGTTCAAAATTCAAATCATTGGTACTTCGTTCGTCTTGAATGCAGTTAACTTAAAAGTTAACCAACACCTTCAGCTTTGGACAAGTGCAATGATTTAGTGTAATGAACCACTCCTAGGGGTAGCCTCTCCAAGAAGCTTTACCTTTTTTCAGGTGATAAGGACGGTCAGATATCTCTAACATGTTCAAAAAGTCTCCTTTCGAAATCAAATCGCACACAGCCGTTATGATAGCTGGCACGCATAAAGCGAAAAGGCGGCAAATAATTGCTCTAGCAATAATTCAGTGTAATTGGAAATACTTAAAGTCCTGTTTATTCTAGGATACTGCCACGTATAAACAGGGGTTTATTAAGGATGATGATCACTAATAGCCCCCCGGTCTCTGTTTTCTTATGCTAAAGAAGGAAACATGAGATCGTACCTTAGGATAGGGTGCATTAAATGCACGTTCAAGGTGATACGCTTACTCTTCCACATCGCATGCGCCGAAGGCGCATTAAATGCTTGGTGATTGCCTTTTGGGTTGTATGAACCGCCGAAAATTTGAATTTCTTTAGAGAAACTGTCTTTGCCCTATAAATAGTGGTTCCGTTGAAGAAGAGAACTTCCTGCAATTGTATTCTCTGAGATTTTCTTTGAGTTCTTGCCTTATGTGCTATCTTGCCTTCGTGTTTCCTTTGCTTTCCTTTCTTTTCAAGTTTTTCCAAGAATCAAATGGCTCAGAAGAAAGGTTCAACCAGTAAGAAGACAGATCCTACTTTGGAGATTCCAACCGCAGGCTTCTGGACTCACGTTCAGCGCCAGGAGTCATCTGGAGCAGTGTAGATAGGGGAAGATCTGCTGAGCCCCTATGACGAGAACACTTGGCACGACATTGGATTCCCTCGCCTAGGTGCTTCTCCTGTCTTTCGTTCTGAGAAGGGAGATTTTCTACTGTCGGAGATCAGCTTCAGGTCTCTCTTCAACATTCTCACTGGCTGGTCAGAGTGGGTGACGTTTATTTTGGATAATAAATAGTACAGAAAGAAGCTAGACGTCACTGGTGTACTGGAGGCGGTCCAAATCTCTGTGGCCAAATTCCACAGGGATTATACGGGGTTGAAAGAATTCGTCCTCCAATGAGATCTGGAGGACCACGTCTTTATGATTGCCTTATGGGAGATCACAATAACTCTGGGGATGTGACTATCCTTAAGCAGCTCTCTGTTATGGGAGAAATCAACTTTGAGAGCATCACTAAAGTCGTCACTTCAAGAATCGAAATTGAAGAGGAAAAGTGCGGACCTCAAAGAAACCTTTTTTCTTTTGTTGGTTGTTTTTTTTTTTTTTTTTTAAATTATAGTAACCCCCATAAAAGGTAACGCAAAAAATAGCTTTTAAACGAGAGTACTTATTTTTAATTGAAAAGGATAAAGATGGAGCCCACCAACCTTTATCCACTCTACGAATTATGAAGAATTTATAAAGAATCAACTTTTTAAAATTTAAATCAATAAATTGGAGATGATGGAGCCCAATAAATAATGGTTAATTTGGGGTTAAAGTTTTAAAGATAATCAAACATAACGTCATAAATTGCACGAAACGCAACTGAAAAATAAATATTTGAATGAACAGTACTGTCTACGTACACTTTTAATTATTTAATTTTGGATTTATATTAACCTAATGCTTTAACTTCATAGGTCAAAAAACATGGGAACTCCCTATAATAGTAGAGATCGTCCGGTTAGTCTATACGGAGGAACAAGGTCCGATTTGTTTTTCCCTTTACGTTACATTTTTTTTTTTTTTTACACATTCAAGTAATTGTATCCATTAAGGTTGTACTCCCCATCCTAAAACGGTATCCTAAATTAAATTAGTTTACTTGGCGTAAGTAAAATGCACAAGTGTCAACACTTGAGAGACTTACTAATTTATAGGTTAAATCGGTCTGGTTATCTCTCACACCGGTCTAAACCATCGGGTATCCGTTCTGGAGTGAGATTTTCCTAGAAGGGTGAGTGTCAACAAAAAGTTGAGGGTCGGGATTGGAATAAGAACCTCAGAAAAATGTCAAAGAAACTGTAGAGTTTTAATAGTTACCCCAGAGAGAGAGTTCAGTCATATTCTTCTGTAACTTTTCTCCCATCTCCAAGAAGTTACATTTATTCCTAGGAAGTGAAGGCTTTTATAGCCTTCCATCCCTGGTCAAGCCCTCTCACCGAGTGACAAGTATCGAGCATGCCGGATGTTACAAGGACACCTGTCACCGCGAGATAGGCTGACAGTGCGATCTGCAGCTTAGACAATCCCATACGCCACCTATGTAGACTTCTACTGTCCACCTAGGCCAATGGGACGGATTCTCTAGCCCCCTTTCCTGAAAGGGTTTCTTGATTCCCCCCTTTTCTGATTGGTTTAAAACTACGTAATGATTAATAACCATGGGCGGGTTGCAGTCTAGTCAATCCCAGACGCTGCCTATGTGGACCTCTGCCGTCTATTTGGACCAATGGGATTGATCTGTTGGCCCTTTTTCCTGAATAGGGGTTTCTTGGTTTTCCCTCCTCTCCTTTTTCTATTTGGACCAAAGGTCATGCAATGATTATTTGGACCAAAGGTTGCACAATGATTGAGAACCGTGGAGCGGGAGACTTGAGTTTGAATCACGTGAGTGTTTTAACCTTTAATCTGTGCCTCGGGATGAGGCAGCAATCTCTCCAATACTTAGGCATTTTGTCTTTGTGTACCGTCAGGAAAACGCCTCCCTCACAACACCCTTAGCTTTTAAGAGGGGAGGATCGGACCTCCCTGAAAGGGGCCTTATATCTGGGAAGAGGTTTACCCTTACCTTGAGATCCGACGGGGATTAGCTCGGCCTCGTGACCTTTGAAAGGGGTCTACCTTATATATGGTAAGGGGTTTACCCTTTCCTCAAGATCCGGCGGGGGTTAGCCCGGCCTTATGACCTTTGAAAGGGGTCTACCTTATATTTGGTAAGGGGTTTACCCTTACCTCGGGATCCGGCGGTGGTTAGCCTGGCTTCATGACCTTTGAAAGAGATCTACCTTGTATCCGGTAAGGGGTTTACCCTTACCTTGGGATCCGGAGGGGTTTAGCCCGGCTTCATGAAAAGCTTTGCACGTTTGAAGTGACTTCGCCCGTACGAATTCTCAGTCAGTGCCACGCTGCGCGTGGGCATTTGCCCAATTTGAATTTACAAAAAATGAGGTCATCATTAGCCCCTGAGCTTAAAACGTGCAGACGTGACACGTTATGAGCGCAAATCTCAGCGCAACGATCTATTGCAGTCTTTACTTCCCTTATGATTGGCCGAGCAGCGGAGCTGAAAAGGCATCGTCACATGGCCTTCTCAAGCGTGTTGGAGAAGTTGCATTAAATGCGAGTTGAGGTGTCATGCCGGGGTTGGGTTACCGATACGTTGCCTCGGTTCCCTCCAAGCTGTCGTTTGAAGGGCCCCGTGCAGCTTAATCATTCCTCATATTTAAAAGAGGATGAACAGCCTGGAGTCCAGGTTATCTGCTGTTCATCTTCTATCTACATCTTCTTCCTTCCGACTCTCTGCAACCTTTGTTCCTCAAATTCTTTCTGCAGTAATGGCGCCCATGAAGACTCTAGGACAGAAGAAAACTAAGGCCTCCAGGAGCGGCGCTGCCCACGAGTCTCCCCGAAAGACCTTGGACTTCTGGGCGGGAGCGCAAGGGTGGATCCAGCCGGTCTTGAAGGGTGAGCAGGTCCTGTGCAATCCTTACCCAGAGTTCCTAGGGGACTATCCCCGTTCTCCCGTCGGTTTCAGGTCCCACCTGGGTGTCCTAGTCGACTGGGAGAGTTGGTGTCGGTCGGTGCTAGCCGACCGAGATGGAACTCATGATCGTCCGGTTACAAAAATACCCCCATAACATAAATAATGCACATACAATCACACAGATAACTCCAATAATTTTTTCATATATTATAACTAGGAAAATAAAATACTTTCAAAGGTTCAGGTCATTACACGGTTTTATTAAACCCATCCAGCATCCGGTTTGGTTAGCAAATGTTATCTCGGTTAAGAAGAAAAAAGGCCAGATCCGGTATTGCGTGGGCTTCCGGGATCTCAACAAGGCAAGTCCCAAGGACGAGTTCCCCCAACCAAACATGGACCTTCTAATAGACGCCACAGCAGGGCACGCAATTTTTTCCTTCATGGACAGTTTCAGCGGATACAACCAAATCCGGATGAGCGACGACGACGCCTGTCACACCGCATTCCGTACCCCACTGGGTAACTTCCACTACACGGTGATGCCATTTGGGTTAAAGAATGCCGGGTCTACCTATTAGCGAGCTATGACCGCTATTTTTCATGACATGATTCATTCTGAGGTGGAGGATTATGTGGACGATATTATTGTGAAGTCCAAGGAGCTACAGAACACCTAGAGGTTCTAGCAAAGGTTTTTCAGAGGTGCCGGCTCTACAACCTGAAGATGAACCTGGCTAAGTGTGCCTTTGGGGTCACTGATGGGAAGTTCTTAGGTTTTGTTGGTTCTGGCAAGGGTTTTTCAGAGGTGCCGGCTCTACAACCTGAAGATGAACCCGGCTAAGTGTGCCTTTGGGGTCACTGCTGGGAAGTTCTTAGGTTTTGTTGTACACCAGTACGGTATTGACTTAGATTCTACGAAAACAAAAGCAATACTTGAATTATGTCCTCCCAAGACACCAAAGCAACTGAAGTCCTTCCTTGGGAAGATTTCATATATCCGGAGGTTCATACCCGGCTTGTCTGCCTACATCGCCCCATTTATACCTCTACTGCGCAAAGGGACCCCTTTCTTGTGGACTCAGGAGTGTCAGCAGACATTTGAGAAGATCAAAGATGTCCTCAAACACCCACACACAATGGTCTCGTCCTCACCCGGGAAGCCTCTATGGATTTACCTCGCTACCTCGAATACCGCCCTTGGGGGTTTACTCGCTCAAGAGGACGCTGAGGGGATGAGAGACCGGTGTATTATGTTAGTAGGCTTCTCCGAGGGGGAGAGTTGAAGTATTCACAGGTGGATAAGTTTTGTCTAGCCCTGACCCATGTGACTCAGAAGTTGCCGCATTACCTGTTGGCATGTCCAACCCACTTGAGCACCAAGGCGAACCCTATTAAATATCTACTTTCTCAACCCGTGCTTATAGGGAGATATATCAAGTGGCTCCTACAGTTGTCCGAATTTGATATTATTTGTGAGCACTCCTGTACCATCCGTGGGCAGGCCGTGGCTGATCTGCTCGCTAAAATGTTGATCTCCAAAACGGTATCATAAACCAGTTTACTTAGCGTAAGTAGAATGCACAGGTGTCAGCACCTAAGAGGCTTACCAATTTCTGGGTTGAACCGGTCCGGTTACCTGTCTCACACCGGCATAAACCACGGGGTGGCTGTTTCAAGGTGAGGTTCCCTTGGAGGGGTGAGTGTCAACAGAAAGGTGAGGGCCGGGATTGGAAGAAGAACCTCATAAAAGTGTCAGAGAAGCTGCAGAGCTTTAATAGTTACCTCAGAGATAGAGAGTTCAATCCTACTCTTTTGTAACTTTTTTCCCCTCCAAAAAGTTACTTTTACTCCTGGGGAGTAAAGACTTTTATTACCTTCCACCCTTGGTCGAGCCTTCTCACCGAGTGACAAGTGTCGCGCATGCCGGATGTTACAAGGACACATGTCACTACGGGATAGGATGACAGTGCAGTCTGCAGCTTAGCCAATCTCATACGCCGCCTACGTGGATTTCTGCCTTCCACTTGGACCAATGGAACAGATTCTTTGACCCCCTTTCCTAAAAGGGTTTATTAATTCCTCCTTTTCTGATTGGTCTAAATCTATGTAATGATTGAGAACCATGGGCGGGCCGCAGTCTAGTCAATCCCAGACGCCGCTTATGTGGACCTCTGTCGTCCATTTGGGTAAATGGGATTGATCTGTTGCCCCTTTTCGCTAAAAAGGGGTTTCTTGGTTTCCCCTTCTCTCCTTTTTCTATTTGGACCAAAGGTCGTGCAATGATTATTTGGACCAAAGGTCGCACAATGATTGAGAACTGTGGAGCGGGAGACCTGAGTTTGAATCACGTGAGTATTTTAACCTTCAATCAGTGCCCCGGAATGAGGCAGTGATCTCTCTAATACTTAGGCATGTCGTCTTGGTGGGCCGTCAGGAATATGCCCCCCTCTTGGCGAGAGGGAACAACACCCTTAGCTTTTAAGAGGTGAGGGTCGGACCTCCCTGAAAGAGGCCTTATATCTGGGAAAGGGTTTACCCTTATCTTGAGATTCGGTGGGAATTAGTTTGGCCTCGTGACCTTTAAAAGGGGTCTACCTTATATTTGGTAAAGAGTTTATCCTTACTTTGAGATCCAGCAGGAGTTAGCCTGAAAGGGGTCTACTTTAGAATCGGTAAGGGGTTTACCCTTACTTCAAGATCTGGAGGGAATTAGTCCAACCTCGTGATCTTTAAAATGAGTCTACCTTATATGAGTTTATCCTTATCTCGAGATCCGGCGAAAATTAATCTAACCTAATAACCTTTTGAATAGGTTTACCTTATATTCAGAAAGGATTTACCTTTATCTTGAGATCCAACGAAAATTAACCCGACCTCACTATCAGGGTGTACTTATAAGGATTTTATACTTTGCACATTTGAAATCACTTAATCTGTACGGATTGTCGGGGGCATCGGTACAATTTGAATTTAAAAAACAACGGGGTCATCATTACAATGTCATGTTGCTTGTGTGCTAGTCTGGTAATTCTTATAGGTCGGAGAGTCGGGTTGTGCTTAGGTTTTGTAACTCACGAAATAAGCACAATAAGTCCAAACCTACTTAATTCAATGTGAACAAACTAAAACACAAACACGACCCACGACCCAGCTATATCATGAGTCACTTGTTAGACCAGGCTTGAAGTCCTTAAAGTAAGATACACCAGCACTCTGTTTGTTTGAACGATTGAACAACGCGTTGCATGTGGAGAAAATTATAAAAAGTTACTTGTCATCATTGCAAGCAAATCGGTGTTGTGATCTTCATCTTGAGAAGTTGGAAGAAATTGCTGTCAACATCAAAAAGCACCCTTTGTTTTTATTTTTTATGTCGAAGGGTTCAAATTTTAAATTGCGCGCAAATTTAAAATTCTCTTTATTTGGTAATCCATACCTCAAATGGGCCGATTCGCCGAAAGTGTTTAGTGGACCACAGCCCAAATAATTGTTAAACCACCACTAAATCAGTACATGATCAGGTATGGTTCGGCTAATAGATTGGGTTCAGGCCAAAAAAAGGTTAGCAAACTATCCAAATAGTTTAAGTGGGCCCGAGGACCATACCCCTATAGCCTATAGCTTAGAGTAGTAGCTCAAGACCTATGCTTTAGGGACTTCAGCACGCATGAACGTGGACCCTTCATAAGAAGGGGTCCCACTGAAACTTCTATTCACAACCCTTCAGATCTATTAGACAAACTCAACTCGCCAAAAGCGAATGTGGGTGGGGTTCCCAACGTCCCACACCTTTTCTCGTAGTCATTTATTGTTGTTTGTCACGTGTCATGGTCCGGTTTACATGTCAGAGGTGGCGTGCTCTCTCCCTTTCTCTCCTTGCTTTAAGGGTGATTTCATGCTCCGCGAAGTATTTGGATATTATCCTTACACTAATATATGGATGACATGTTAGATATGGTTAGTGGGCCCAAGGCTTCAAAATCCACATGTCGTTCATTGTTTCGTTTAGCGTACAGGCCAAGTATCCGCCGGACATAAATTCTTTTTCCTACGATCTTTCTCTCTCTGCTATCATCAGTTTGTCCGGGACTGTGCACGGACTGCCCAACTCCGAACAAACACGAGCCCGCCAATGAACTCTCTCTCTCTCTTCAACTTGGTGGAATGAACTCTCTACTTGGTGGTGTAGTGGAGAGCATCTTCTCTCTCTCAACTTGGTGGTGTTGAGCAACTACTCTCTCTCCTCTCTCTTCTATCTTTTTTTCGTTGAGACTCTCTCTTTTATCTTCTCCTCTTTTTTGGTGGAAAACTCCTCTCTCTCTCTCTCTCTCTCTCTCTCTCTCCTTCTCTGGTAGCTACCTTACCTTCGCATTCAATGCACCACCATCTCTCATAATAACAATCTCTGGTTCTTCCTTTTCCTCCACATATTTACCAATTTGACTATGATCTTACCGCGACGAGTTTCCTCTGTGCGATCGTGGATCTCCAAAAGGAGAAGAAGGTAAATCTCGTACAAACTCTCTCATTCTCTTTATTCTGTGTAAATTTGATTTTCGATCTCGCTTTTGTTTTTGAATTTTCTGTTCTTGAATCGATTCAGTGTTCAGGAAGTATCGTGTTTCAGTCCAGAATGTGAGAACGAAACAGATTTGTGCTTAGAAGGGAAACTGATCTTCTCTTTTGTCTGTTTAGAGAGATATTTAGAGTTTTACTCTTGATGAGTGAGAATAGCCAAATCTACAGTACAACACTGTAACTGCTTTTGGACTTTTTTTTTTTTTTTTTTTTGTCGGTCGAGCGATTTCTTTGATTTTGTTTCTCCTTTTCATGAAAATTACGAAGCTTTTCCTAGCCACTTCTCTGCCTTTATCAGGTTTCTTTGATTTCTTTGGATCGGCAAAATCATAGCTTTTTCGTCTTTTCAGCTCTATGGCTTTTGCTTATCCTCCTTTGTTCCGAAAATCTAGCTTAAATAATAAATATATTATTTATTTCTATGGAGCTGCTTTAGACCTTATCTTCTTGAATCGTAGTAGAAGCGAAAAATTTTGAAAAAAAAAATCACCTGGAAGTCTCACATTTTCTCTCAAGGTAACTCGCTAGATCGGCATTTCTTCAGATGTTACCCTAGATTTTATTTATTTATTTTTCATTTACTATCCAAAGATTACTTTGTCCTTAATCTTTCTTTTCTAGTTTAATGAAGAACACAAATGATTTGGTATTTATTTTTCTACTTCAATTTCAGGGTTTTGCTCTTAGGTTTTTGAATGATAGACAGGATTCTCGTTTTCTGGTATATTCTTGGAAGATATGAATCAGATTACCCTGTTTTTCTGTCCTAACTGGCTTCGATTGCTTCCTCTTGTTTTTATTTTACAAGTCCGTCCATTTTCTTTAGTTCAATTCGTTAAGTTTCCTGGTGAAGCACGAAAGAATCAAGACAGCTTTTATACATATTCTACTCTCTTGGAGACAAATGAGATTTTCTAAACTAGAATTTATTTGATTTGTTTACTTAAGACGGAGCCTTATCTTCTATTCTACTTTGTATATGTATTTATGGATTAAACAATTCAATTAGACTAATTTGATCTCGTTATGTTCAGCTGGTTCTGTCATTGATTCACGCTTCTCTTGGGTGGCTCCACATATGACTAAGTTATTCAAACCCTAGTTGAAATTTTTATTGAGGTTGAAGTGCACTGTTTGAGAATCTTGGGAGTTTGGGGAATCTTTTGTCTGGTTGACCTTGACCTATTAGACCGGAATTGCTTCGGAGATCGAAGAAGAAAGAAACCTCATTCCCTGTTTTCTTCACATGCGCCCTTGGGGCTTAAGCTAGATGGGGAGCTGTGTTTCAGTCAGTAGTCGGAGTAGCAGGAACAATGGAGCTACAATTTCTTCCACATGTTTGAGGTCTGGATCGTGTAGGAGTAAGAGGAGTAAGAAATCAGTTTCCGATCATGTCACAACCTTGCAACAGCTTTCCTCCATACCCAATAGGATTTACATGAATGGAAAGAGTAGGACATCTTGTGTCTTCACTCAGCAGGGGCGCAAGGGCATAAATCAGGATGCCATGGTTGTGTGGGAAGTAAGTTTTGTTCTTTTATTGAATTCTATGACCAGTCGATGGCTGGAGGGTTAATTCTGATGTAAACTGTGTGTCTTTGTAACATGTAGGATTTCAATGCAGAAGATGCAATCTTTTGTGGTGTCTTTGACGGTCATGGGCCTCATGGTCATCTTGTCGCCCGTAAAGTGAGGGATGCCCTGCCTTTGAAGTTAGTCTCATTCTTGCAATCTTATGAGTCGAGACAAAATGGGACAAGTACTCTATGTTTTAATAGGAAAATGAAATCGAATGGATTAGATTCGGAGAAGGATGTCTCAATTGAGGCAAAGTTGGGCTCTTTATGGAGGGAGGCTTTCCTTAAGTCATACAAGGCCATGGATAAGGAGCTGAGGTCTCATCCTTCCTTGGATTGTTTTTGCAGTGGCAGCACTGCCGTGACTATAGTGAAACAGGTGTTCAACAAAACCACTGTCTTCCATTCTCTTTTTTCTTTTCCTTTCTTTTATTGCCTTATGTGTTTATCCTATACTCTTTGTGATTCCAAGGGGTTAAATCTTTTTATGGGATATATCGGTGATTCTCGGGCAATCTTGGGATCAAAAGACAGCAGCGACTCTCTGGTTGCTGTGCAATTGACAGTTGATCTGAAGCCTGACTTGCCAAGTATGATTTAATTATTACTTATTTTAGCAGCTGATGTGTCTACAATTCAAACGCTTCCATCTTTGATCCAACATATGGTTTCTTACAGGAGAAGCCGAAAGGATTAAACGGTGTAAAGGTCGGGTCTTCGCGCTGCAAGATGAACCTGAAGTGCCTAGAGTTTGGTTACCGTTTGATGATGCCCCTGGGTTAGCAATGGCTAGGGCGTTTGGGGATTTCTGTTTGAAGGAATATGGCGTGATATCTATACCCGAATTCTCCCATAGGATCCTCACAGATAGGGATCAATTCATTGTTCTTGCCTCTGATGGGGTATGTTTCTCAACGCTACTTTTGTGTGTATATGGGTTTTCTTGTTTCTTCCCTCTTCCGTGTAAAAAATCACAAACCAATAAATCATATATTTTGCTTTTGTGGAACTTGTGTGATTGCTACTAAAAATTAAGGATTTGTGGTACTAAGCTAGGATATCGTCTTTCCTATTCAACAAATTCGCATAAAATCAGCAAATCATGAATAGTGAAAAAACCAAAGAAAGAAAGAAAGGAATGTGCATGTGTGCTGCAACAAAGGAAAAACAAAGTGTAGAACCTAAAATAATTTTCTCTAAACCTAGTGTCTGTGGCATATGAAACACCCCAGGCCTGACTAGATCAACAAATTTTTACTAAAACTTCACAATGGCAACCACGAAGTGGACTTCACAGGAATAAATGAATAATTAATAAATCATAGCATATTGTCAATGAATTTGGAATGACTATAATCTGTATTATTTAAATATTTGGGGTATGGTGTTAAAACTTTGGATCGGATTTGGGACCATGCCGGCCGATCCCAAGTTGACTCTGCGATATGAGTATGCATTGGCTGATCCATGGTCAATCCCAAATGAGAATTCTAAATTAAAACAACAACAACACAGATCATTCAATATGAATGCATGAATAATGCATTCATAAACAGGTTAATAAAGAATGCCTAACATGCTTAAGGGGTCAAGTGACTTGTCAAGTATAGATGAGTTGTATCGCTGATCCTGAAACAACCAAGGCATTCCAAATATGACTAATCCAAACTAGAATCAAGAACTGGGTTTTTTTTTTAATTTTATCTGTATTAGGATTGTAGATGGTAAAAGCCTTGGGTTGTCAGTATGAAAATGCTTGTTGAAGTTTGGCACAGCCACTTTGTGCAAAAATGCCAAAGGTTAGGTTTGTTGCCAGTCTGCCTCGCCCGGGAACCTACTTCAGCAGGATCTACACCAGGTTAAAGTCATTATCTGTATTAAGGATCATGACTCGGCAAGCATCTATCCCAAGTTGTCTCGGATGAGCCGGATCAGGATCGGTCGAGACTTGAAACCATGATCTGGGGATCTAAGATAAAGACTCGAAGAGTATGGTAGAGTTGTAATTAGATTTGTGATGCTTCTGGCATCCTGAAGCAACGATTGATTTGTGTTTTCCTTGGTTCAAATTTGAGGTGGTTGTATCAATATATTTGTTATGTATCACATTATTTATGTTGCATTCAGGTAGCCTAGACAGTTAAATTTGTTGACTTTAAAACGTAAACATGGAGTAAGATTTGGTACCCTACACTATCCTTCAGTTGTATAATACAAGAATATGTAATAAGTAGAAACAAGTAAATAATAAGAATTTGTAACAATGTAAACAATAAGGAAGAACATTTCTTCCAAGATTAAAACGTATTAGCTCTATGAACGATCTAAAAGTGTCAATTTATAATACCATATGACTGATAGCATTCTGCACCAAACATCCTCTGTTAAATTGGAAGTCATAGCTATGTTTCAATCATGATGAATATTCAATTTATGTGACTGTTTTAATGATTCTTATATTCATGGAAGGATGCATATGTCCTTGCCACTATTGCATTTGAGTATCACTGCAACTTAGGAGACTCTTGAGTAATTTTAGTAGACTCTTGCATTTGAGTATCACTGCAGACTTGCCTAGATAGAATGAATTGCTGTCTATGTTAGGTATGGGATATCTGGCTTACAAGTCTGAATTAATAAAATGAGTTTGGTGTATGATTCATATTTTTATGAGCTTAAAGAATCCTTTGTGTATTGGTCATTCATCAAAAAAAAAAAAAAAGAATCCTCTGTGTATTGATGCATAAGAAGTTTAAGAGAAATAATTCACACTTTTGGAATCCCTTGAAGGAGTAAAAGAATCTGTTTCCCTGTTCACTGCCCTAGACGCGGTATGTGTCTAGTGAGCTTTGAAATTTTTTACATTTAATCCTGTGAAGGAGATCTCTGAAGACATAAATCATAGTCATCGCTGTGTATCATAGTATTTCGAACTGTGAGAAAATCTATGTCAAAGTGTCAATATTTTCAAAACTGAATCAAATCAGAAAATCATAAATTAGTAAGATGTTGCTCGAATTAGGATTTAAATCTAAGATCATCTGGTTCAAAAAAAATTCTTTATTGATTAGAAAACTTATAAATGATTATGTAAAATCAATAAAATGGAATATATTGAAAATATGGATAAACCTGACATAATAGTATACTTGTATTTATAAATCACAAAATACAAAAAATAATAAGGTTCTTAATTTGATCAAACTTTTTAATAGGAACACTCTTCTTGCAAAAATAACAGCATTACTGGAAAAGGTAGAGAATAAAGATGCTTAGAGGAATTACCATCCTTTATTGCATTGTTGGTTTTTTGTTTGTCATGTATGCTACCCTGCAAAATTTTAGTTGCCATCTTGAACCATCTGCAAGTATCTTCTGCGTAGGGATGATGAACTTCATAATTTTGAGAGTCTGATGTCCATAGAGCACCTTTTTACCCACATCCTATGGTTGGAATGCTTGCTTTTAGAAAACCGACTTGATTATCTAAATTATCTAGTGGAATCCAAATGTGTAAATCATACTATGATGAGTTGTTTTTTTTTTTTTTTTTTTTAATTATTTTAACCTTTTTTTTTATGTCTCGTTCACTACAGTTTATGGCTCTCCCGCGAATGCTTTTGGGGCTCAGCCCAAACCAAATCTAAACCTATTGAGCCCGAACCCATCCTGAGCCCAAATTAAATCAAAAGGCTAAAAAAAGTTTTTAAAACAAAAGGAAGAAGATACTTATATTTTTGTAATGGTAATATATATATATTCTTTATATATGTCTAATCCGGGCCCTGGCTTTTCAGGCTGTACAAACTTCAGCCTGAACCCAAACCCAAATTAACTCACAAGTTCGGACTCTTATTTGAGTGGGGTCAGGCGAGCCGCACCAAACTTACAGCCCTAGTAGAGCATTTCTATGCAAAATATCTTCATATGCATCTATAGAAATTGAAATGAATATAAGAAATTAAAATTTTGGAATATATTTGGCCATATGTTAATGGTATAATAGAAATTTGGGACAGGAAGGGATACTGTTTTTCTGATAATCTTTTCTAGCCTTTGTTTGAGGGTAGCACATCTTATTAGGATTCTCTAAACTGAAGTATCGTCCATTTCTAATGATCAATGTTTCAGGTATGGGACGTGTTGAGCAATGAAGAAGTGGTTGAAATTGTGTCCTCAGTTCCGACACGATCGTCAGCTGCAAGGATCCTAGTTGACTCTGCCGCTCGTGAATGGAAACTCAAATACCCTACTTCAAAAATGGACGACTGTGCAGTAGTTTGTTTATTTTTGGATGGAAAGATGGACTCGGACTCTGATCTGGACGAGCAATGTACTTCTGCTACCACCAATTGGAGCCATCATTCTTGTACAGCAATTGAATCCGACGACAGCCAGAATCCCGAGCCATCTCTGCAGAGGAATTTTACAGTCAGATCATCAGAAGATGTCGTCGACCCTTATAGCCAAATACCAGTTGAAGTCGAGGTTGTGGGTAACAGGGAAACAACAGTGATAGTTGAAGATCAAAGCTGGTCAGGTTTGGAAGGCGTGACACGAGTTAATTCACTTGTTCAACTTCCGAGATTCTCCGAAGACAGGTCCAGTTGTTGATTTATGTAATTTCAATTGTCGACTCCGTTGTTGTAATTTTACAGCCTGTGAGCCTAACAGTCCTCAGAAATCCAATCAAAATTGAAAGTCTCCGCAAAGTAATTGATCTTCAGTCTTTCCTGCGTTAGTATCTGAAAAACTAGCACTATAACTTACATTCAAGAAATACCCGTCTTAATTTCTTAATAGCATTGTCTATCAGAATCCTCGAGCATCTGGCGAGAGTTTTGCATGAATCCAAAGCCCTTCTCTCTTTCCAGATTAGAAATTATTGCCTAGTAAGTGTTGCTTGAGCTGATCGGATTTGAATGGTTCAGATTGACCAAGTAGAATCAAGTTTCTTTTATGAATACAGCGTTTTCCAACTACAAATGAAGAATCTGAGAAACTGGAAAGAGTAGACTTTGCATTATTAGTTAAGAAAGTCAAATGCTGACCATGTCAAACCATTGCAATGAACTCTCAACCCAACCAGAGTGATGTTTATATAAATGGTGCTGAATACGAGGAAATAGAGAAAGCCTAAAACAAATCAGTAGCAACCTCGCCGGTGACGACAATGGGAGAAAGGATTCACGGGGAGCCGTCGGTTTCTGGGAAACGAACCAAAAAGGGTTCGAGTTGCCACGGTAGATTGCCAGCATCATCTCCCAAGCCTAGATCCCTGTACAAATGCTTTCCATCAGACCATCCTGGGTCATCCAGATGCGGCAGCAACCGGCATCAGCTGGTAGGAGCTAATGAGAAGTTGACAAGGACCCATGCTGATAAAGAGATTCTGAGGAGGGCATTGGCGCCACCAGTTCGCCGGTTGTTGTCGTCGTGCAACTACCACCATCGCAGGTGGAATTTCCGACCGACACCAAGTCGTCTGTCTATCGTGTCCATGGCTTGAAATTTGAAAACTCTTTTCTTCAGTGTCTCAAGGAAAAAGTTTGAATATTCTTTCTTTACATGTATGTAAAGAGGGGTTTTGTTTCTAATCTATTGTGATTTGGTCAATTTTATGACAAGATTTGTGGAATTAAAACCTTGGGATATTTCCCCTTCTTAAACCTAAACTACTTGTCTTTCAAATGTTGGACGGCAATAATATTTGCTCCTTGGTACAATAGATGATTTTTTCTTGCCAAATCGTACATTATTTTTTGAAAAAAAAAACAAAATAAATACCAACTTTGCCCTCCCTTTAGTCTCTTATCAAAACCAACAAACATTCTCTTTAAATACAAAGTAGTGCATCCTCACAGACTGAGTAGTGCAACCTTCACCACCGTGCGCGTAGATCAGATGGTACGGGTCCGTTCTAGCTTAACCAAGGTCTCGAGTTCGAGTCTTGGGAATG
>JAUPMG010282571.1:0-18256 GCA_031762675.1 Pachysandra terminalis | reverse complement strand
GGAATGGGTAGCGTACTCTGATAGAACATTGGTATAGTCTAGATATAGACTTTATTTACCTAGAATCTTTTGATTTCGGTCTAGGTTGTATTAGTTACTTATATCTTACTAGAACTGTTAGAATCTTTTGTTTACGTTTTGACTATTGTTATCCACGCTCGTAGCAATACGGGGTTAAGGTTGCGAAACAAATCAGAAAAAACTATGAAATTGGGAATTTCTGGTTTGGGTCGTGACATACCCCTTAACTTGTAGGATTTTAGCATTACCTTCAACATGTAGGTAACTATCTCAAATCCTGTGATTAAATGGAAAATAAAAAGAAAAAAATAGATTCAATCTTCTAAACCAATTATTTTTAGAAGAAATTAATATTTTTTTTAGGCAGAGGAGAAGAATCTTCCCACTGTGAGAATGGTCATGAATTCCAGTTGGAGTAGAAACTAGATAGGAAAAAAAAGAAAAGTTTACAGATACAATTTCATTAAATCTCAAAACTAAATCAACCCAAAAGTAAGAAATAAAAAGAAATCACCTAAGAATTCATCTAAAACAAGAAAAGGATCAAAGTACTTCAACTCAAACCTAGAAAATCAGAAAGTCCCACTTAAATAAATAACTCAAATTCGTTGTTTAAGCCTCAAATATATGTTGCAGAAATCGGACCAAAATCGATTCACCTAAACACTTAGGTCAATCTAAATGACTCACCTTGACAGTCCCCAGGTCTTAGGGTTAGATCAATCAATAGAACATATAGAAGCAATAAATATGGAAGACAAATTAAAGACAAGAAGAACACAAAAATTACGTGGTTCGACGATCTTGCCTACGTCCACGGAGCGCACCAATAATCCATTATTTTCTTCTTGAAGGTTGTACAATCATATGAGAGACCTCCTGGAAAAACCCCAACTCTCTCTTGGTGTTTTTCCTCTCTCACATTCTTACGCTTACTCAAAGAGAAAAAACTAACCTCTCTTCAACAAACATAGCGGGATGACATTATATAGTCCGCAATGGCTAGGTGACCATCCAAAGTTGCCGGCCCACCAGACAAGCAAAACCTGACCACTACAACACCTGCTACTATTTTCTGCTCTGTAGTTACCCGGTCGACCGGCCAAAGTGATCGATTGACCGGCTAGTCTCCAAAATGGAAACTGAGCTAAACTTTACAATCTTCACCTTGGCGAAAGTTTTCAGACCACCTCTGATAAATCCACCTTGGTATGAAACTGCCAACCATTACTGATCATTGGTGCACCTCCATAATGTCTCGCAAGGCCCTGTCTCCTAGGGACTCAACACTCATGAACATGAACAAGTTTCAGACAATGCTCAAACTTAACCGCAGGAACAGTCTTTGTCAACATATCCGCTGGATTTTCCTTTGTGTTGATCTTCTGTAAGTAGACCAACCTATCCTCAATGATATCTTGATGAAATGGTACCGAACATCAATATGCTTAGTACGAGCATGATGAACATGATTCTTCACTGAGTGTATTGCATTCTAACTGTCACAAAACACTATAATGATCTCATGAGAGATCCCCCAACTCACTAACCAGGTTCTGAAGCCATGAAACATCCAAAGCAAAACCCTGTAGTAGAGGGTCTCCAATCCATATCACCAGCTTAATCAGAATCAACAAATCCCCGTATAAGAGGCTTCTTTTGCTTCTGGTAGACTTCCTTCTATTCAGCGATCCACGAAGATATCTGAAGATCCACCTCACTACATCCCAGTGTTGTTTTAAACATTTATCGGCTAACCAAATTGACTGCATAAGCCAAATCTGGGCGAGTGCAAACCATAGCATACATTAAACTACCAATTGCGCATGCATACGGTACTCATGACATATGTTCCCTATCCCCCACAGTAGTAGGAGATTGCATAGCTGAAAGCTTGATTTGGGCCCCTAATTGGTGAAGACACTGGTTTGGAATCTGACATCCCATACATGCTGCACCTTCTCTATATACCCTTTCTGTGAAATAGTTAACTTGCCTTTCTTTCTATTCGGAGTAATCACAATCCCTAATATCTTCTTTGTTTCTCAAAGGTCTTTCATTTCAAACTCTGTAATCAATTGTGCCTTAAGAAAGGCAATCTTCTTCATGTTTGAACAAGCTATCAACATGTCATCAACATAAAGTAAGAGATAAATGAAAGTACCATTTGCCAACTGTCTGAAATACACATAGTGATCATACTCACTTTGAGTGTACTCATGCTCCACCATGAACTTGTCAAACCGAACATACCATTGCCTGGGCGATTGTTTTAACCCATTTAGTGACTTCTTCAATTTACACAAGTAATCTTCCTTACCAGCAACAACATATCCATCGGGCTAAGACATGTATATATCCTCCTCCAAGTCACCATGCAAGAATGCAGTTTTGACATCCATTTGCTTAAGCTCCATGTCAAACTGTGCTACCAATGCTAACAAGGCTCGGATAGAGGTATGCTTCACCACCGGAGAGAAAATTTCATTATAGTCCACACCCCTCTTTCTATGCATACCCTTTAGCTACTAATCTTGCCTTGTAACGTACACCTGTATCGTTTCCATCTGTGTTTGGAACACCATCATTGACAACAAGGACCCATTTGCAACCAATAGCCCTCTTTCCCTTTTGGAACCTGTACAAGATCCCAAGTATGGTTTTTGTGAAGAGATGCCATCTCCTCATCCAATGCTTTCTTCCATCATCCCTGCAATAATTCTACATTTCAGTTTTGAATGAAGTAGGCTCATCTTCCTCATGGACTAGAAAGGCACATGATGCATGCTCCTCATAGCCATACCTAAAAGGTGGCCTAATATTCCTTCTTTGTCGCCATTCTGCCAAGGATGGTCCAGCTTCTTCCTATTCCTCTTATTGTATAGACTCCACCTGAGAAGTCTCCACCTTAATCTCTGTAACCCCAGTACTACTGGATCCTGGTGGTTTAGAAATCAAAGGAGTAATGTGCTCCACCTGCTCATTGTCACCATCTACGTCTCTGTTATGTTCATTGTTCTTTGTCGGAGTCTCTTTGTCACATACCAAACTTAAGAGTTCAGAAATGAGTTCCTATAAGTCATAAATATGACTCTCACCTCATATCCACATGGGAGTGGTAGTCAATACATTGCCAAAATAATTGAAAGTACTGAGATCTTTATTAACTTAGAAAATAATCAAAAATTAAGTAGCTACATCTCATAACAATCAAAAACTAAGGCAACTAAAACAGTGGAAAGAAAATACTATAGTTCTCATGCTAATCTAATTCCTAAACAAAATAAAGCCTAACTATGGCTAATAAAATACATTGGCATGCAAGCCAATAAAAACAAAGGAAATCTCTAATCTAAATCCAAAGCATCATCTTTGATAAATTCAGTAGTTCCGTCAAAGTAAGGTCCAAAGTAGGGTCTTCATAATCCAAGTACTCCTTATCTAAGGTGCCTGAAATATGTTGCATGAAAGTATAAGCTACACTTAGCCAATAAATAATCTAATCGATCAAGATTTATAATTTGAAGTAGGGCAAAGGCCACTCTTCAAAAGTATTCCATAAATTTCCAGAACACATATATATGAACAGATTAATGAATGAAACAGAATATATGCGATATGCATATGCTGAATAAGAATGGTCAAGTCTTACTATGCGCCTATTGTGTACAGATAATAATCACCAAGTGTGATCTAACATGCAATCTAAGTGCTGTGCAATTAGTTAAATTAAAATCTTATCAAGAATTATATATAGGTTCCCACAAGATCGATCATTCCTTGAGCAAGATGTCTTCTCGAACCCTCCCCCCATACAGGGCCATTCTCAAGTTAAGACAATCCATGTGCGTATCATAGTTCTAAGGGATTTCGACCTAGAGGGCACAATTCCCCAACTTATTTGTGATCAAGGGCAATAATTTCAAGGAATTCCATATGAAAACTCCTTAGGAAATTGTATATATAAGCAAGAAATTGGAACACTGATAAGTCATGAAAATACCACGTTTTATTACATTAATTTCATGACTTATTTGGTATTTTCTCATATTTAATTCTCTATTTTACTTGGAAATTGCAATATTCCTTCATCTCTGTATTTAAGTTTAATTTTCTTAATTATGTCTAAATTATTGATGCAGAGACATTTTTGGAACAAAGCCTGGTTTAGACTGTTTAGACCATCTTGGTCAAAGGAAATCAAACTCAGGATAGTTCATTTCAGGCGGGTCAGATCAAAAACCGGAAACAGAATCTGACCCGAGTCAGATCAAAAACCCGGAAATCTTATCCGACTTGACTCAAATCATTAAAACCGAGCCTACCCGCCCCGACCAAGACCCAGTCAAGGCTGTATTGCAAAGTTATTATTTTCTTCAAGGATTCTTTTTCAAACTGAATATGACGAATTGGAGCTCTATAAAAGGAGAGTTAGGAATGTTAGAACACAAGTTTGGGACTTGGAGCAAGGCTTGGAACAAGGGAGTGTGATCATTAGTTTATTCTTTTATTTTCTTCTCTTTATGTTACGTTTTTATTTGTTTTTGAAAACTATGTTTGTTCTTAGTTCTATTATGGACTAATTTTTATTACTAAGGCTTTGATGTAGTCTAGACATTATGTTTTAATTCTCAATATTCTTGCTATTGAATTTATAGTTCATAATTTGAGTATTTTATCATTGTGCTTAACCTAATTGAGTGCTTGATCACCATTTAATTGTATTTTTTTGTTGTATTAAGACCGAGAAGAGATATACAACCTTAGTTCCTTATGATAGAATATCATATTTTACACATTGACAGAAGTATTGGCATGGTTTATGTAGCTTTATGTAATTGTACATGAAAATCCGTAGATCTTAATGTGCCTTCTTGCTTTTAAATTAATATAGAGATATCATCGGTTATCGCAGGGAGGTAAGTTCATTGGTGCTTGAGAGAGACCCTTGGATAGATAGGGATTTTCGCTTTCAATATGGATTATAATTTTCAATTGCACGTGTATTTAGGAATTAATTCGGATTGGCTATGATGAAATCAAACGCCTTAGTATTTTGATCTCTTGTTTAAACTTATTCCTTTATTCTCTTAGTTATTAATTTTAATTGCTAGTTAAATATCCATCTCACTTTTCGATTGTCCAAATAAAATTTATGAAAGTAATTTCGGTATTTACTCGCTAAAATTCCTTGTGGGTTCGACACTCTAATTTCAACACTTTATTACTTGTTATGAATTCGTGCACTTGAGCAAAAGTACACCAAATTTTTGGTGCCATTGCCGGGGAATTGTTTGTTTACTAATATTGATACCATCTATTCTCAGTTTTAATTTTGATTTTATTTTCCTATTATCAGTTTTAATTGGGATTTTATTTTCTTTTTAGGTATTGTTTATGCGACGTTCGGGGAGCATTGAGATTTTGCCGTTTGATCCAGATATTGATCGCTCTCTTAGACGGCTAAACAAGGAGAAGAAGCAAGCTTCAGCCAACTCACAAGGAGAGATGGCAAATCAATTTGAGGAAGAGGAGAATACAAGAGCCTTGAGAGACTATGCCATGTCATCAGTTACTGGGGAAACTACAATCATTAGGAGGCGATCCATTCAAGCCAACAATTTCGAGATAAAGCCGGCCATCATTCAGATGATTCAATCAGTCGTGCAATTTAGTGGCATGCCAAATGATGATCCCAATGCTCATATCGCAAATTTCCTAGAAATTTGTGATACTTTCAAGAGCAATGGAGTTTCTGATGATACCATAAGGTTGCGGTTCTTTCCTTTCTCCCTTCGAGATAAAGCAAAAGGTTGGTTAAACTCACTTTCACCGATAACCATCACTACGTGGGATGGTTTGGCTCAAATATTCTTAGCAAAGTTCTTTCCTCCATCAAAAATTGCTAAGATGAGGAATGGTATCACTACCTTTGCTCAATTCAACATAGAGTCACTATATGAAGCATGTGAGAGATATAAGGACTTTCTTAGAAGATGTCCTCACCATGGTTTACCCAATTGGCTGCATGTTCAAACTTTCTACAACAGTTTGAGTCCAAACACACGGACAATCGTTGATGCCGCATCAGGTGGAGCATTGATTGGGAAGCAATATAAAGAAGCCTACATTTTTCTTGAAGAAATGGCATCCAACAACTACCAATGGCCATCAGATCGTTTGGGACCAAGAAAAATTCAGGGAGTTCATGAAATTGATGTTATTAATTCTTTAGCTTCTCAAGTTGCTTTATTATCTAAGAAAGTTGATAATATTAATGCTGTCCAATCCACTCACTTTGTTTGTGAAATTTGTGCAGGGAATCACTCAAGTGTTGATTATCAAGTTGGAAACCCCTTTGCTATGGGTACATCCGAGCAAGCCAACTATCTGTCAAACTTTCAATGCCCAAACAATCCCTACTCAAATACTTTCAACCCAGGATGGCATAATCATCCAAACTTTTCTTGGAGTGGTCCTTAGAATACCAATAGGCAACCTCCTAGTTTCCAACCTCAAGAAAAGAAGCCAAACGTGGAGGAAGTACTCACCAAGTTCATGCAAGACACTACCGGGTTCATACAAGAGGCAAGGACAACTTTCCGGAACCAAGATGCTAGCATTCGGAATCTTGAGTATCAAATGGGGCAATTGTCTAAGCAATTGGCGGAAAGATCTCAAGGGTCCCTCCCAAGTGACACAATCACAAACCCAAGGGAGCAAGTCAATGCAACAACATTGAGCAGTGGAAAAGAGCTTGAATTCCAAGAAGAAGCTAGACAAGAGGGTGAAAAGAAGGACGAAGTTGAGAAGCACATCAAAAACAGAAAATTAGATTTGCCGTCTACTTCTAACTCTCCTCCTCCTTATATTCCTCCTATTCCTTTTCCACAAATATTAAGAAAAAATAAGTTGGATAACCAATTTTCTCAATTTCTTGATGTTTTTAAGAAATTGCATATTAACATCCCTTTTGCAGATGTGTTGGAACAAATGCCTACGTACGCCAAGTTCATGAAAAAGATGTTTTCCAACAAGAGGAAATGGGAAGAGCATGGAACGGTGATGCTAACTGAGGAATGTATGGCGATTCTGCAAAATAAGCTTCCACAAAAGCTAAAAGATCCAGGGAGTTTCACTATTCCTTGCACAGTTTGGAATTTTCAGTTTGATAATGCTTTATGTGATTTAGGTGCAGGTGTTAATTTAATGCCTTTTTCTGTTTTTCAGAAATTAGGGATTGGTGAAGCTAAGGCAACATCCATAACCCTCCAATTGGTGGATAGGTCCATCAAGTACTCGAGAGGTATAGTGGAGAATGTTCTTGTGAAAGTTGGTAAGTTTATTTTCCCTGCAGATTTTATTGTATTAGATATGGAGGAAGACCAGGAAATCCCACTCATTTTAGGCCGGCCATTCCTAGCCACAGGAATAGCTCTTATTGATGTCCAACAAGGCAAACTCATCCTTAGAGTGCAAGAGGAACAAGTCATCTTCGATGTGTATGAGGGCATGAAATACCTCTCTACAGTGGATTCATGTTACCATGGGCAAGTCGGTATCCGACATCTTCAATGGAGAAAATAATCCAAAGGAACCACTTGAAGTATACATCATTCACTCCGGGACCATTCACTCCGAGAACACCAGCCTTGGGAAGTCTGCACCATACTTAGAAGTTTCATCACCTTGCACTAACAAGAAGAAACCGAAATTTGAGGACCTAGAGGAAAGAGTCTCCCAACCAAAGCCACCAATCCATGAGCCTCCCAAATTTGAACTCAAGCCAACATGAAGGATTGCATTAAGTCAAGCTAATGACTATAACCAAGCGCTTCTTGGGAGGCAACCCAAGTGTTTTTCATTTTAATTTTTGATCTTGTATACTCTACTTTAGATTAAACTAACTTCTTTTAATTTTTCTTTTAAGGTTTCTGGAGGTTGTTCATAGTAATCAGAATTGCATCCTAAAGACAAGACTAACCTCTGAAAACCTAGGGAGTAATTCTTCCTTTCATCTTTATTTTTATTTTTGATCTTGAACATTGAGAACAACGTTAGATTCTAGTTGGGGGTGATGTAACCACCAGTCACATGTTTTGGTGACCTAAGAAATATAGATAATCTAGTAGTCAGACAAATTTTGACCACCAAAACCGAAGGGAGACTACCAGCAGGATGTCCGGTGTGCTGGCTAGCTACCAGCAGCCTACCGGCGTGCCGGATAGCCCATCGGTGGCCTATAGTTTAACAAACAAAAGCCCAAAGTCATCCGACAGGCTTCCGGTGTGCCGGATAGCCTACCGGTGAGATAAATTCTTTATGATTTGAATTTCTAGCTCCTGCCTAGCCTACCGGTGGTGAATCGGTGTGCCGGTTAGCCTGCTGGTAGGGTAAAACCTCTGAGATGTGGATTTTGAGCCCCTGTCGGTGGCCAACCAGTGTACCGGTTAGCGTGCTGGTAGGAAGAACCTTCTAAAGTTTGGATCTTCAGCCCCTGCCTAGGCTACTGGCAGCCAAGCGGTGTGCCGGCTAGCCTGTCGGACAGCCCATGTAGTTTAATTTAATTAATCCATGATTTTTGCTGAATTCCTAATTACATGTGATGAAAATGTGATGATTATGATGATATTAAGGCATGTTTTGATAATGGTGATAGGTTCTATGCCTTGGTAATCTTCAGACATGTTATTTTTGAAATTATTGTTAAGCTTTGAACTTTGATTCATATTCTTGGTTAAGCTTAAACACTTGAACACATGATCACTTGACTGAGAAATCTAAATTTTGGCATTTATTACTTATCCTTGGATAGTGTGATTTCATTTGTCTCACTTTGAACTTTGCACAAGCACACAAACACATTGTGTGTGAGGTATGAAAACTGAAACCATTCATAGATGTTTTGATAACTTGATTTATGTTGGTTGACTTATAGATGGACAGCTTTGGCATAGTAGTTATGGTGTGGGTTGAACCTATTGGAAATAAAAAAAATAAAAAAAGGTGCTTAATTAGAAGCTACTTTGAGCTCCTTTTTACTAAGTAACTGGGCCTCTTGCCTCAATAAGTAATGAGTGTTCGCGACAAAAGGTAAGGAGTCTTATATGGTTGATATTGAAGCTAGTTTAGCTTCGTAGCCTTTTTTACTTGAGTAAGTAAAACCCATAGGGGTGTTCTTCACACCTAATGCCCTTTCAGCCATCTGGTTCAGGAGTCATTGGACCAACACTCAATAAATGGGTCAATTAGAAAGCTTAAGGAAGCTAGACATTGCACAGTCCACATATTTTAAGAGAAAAATATAAAATAAAAGTCTCACAATGTCATGCCTTGGTTGTTTCATCTAATAAGGATTCCACTGAATTTAGGTTTATTAAATCTTTTATAATGGAATTATTTTGAAGCCTCACAATGATATGTTAGATCCCTTTACACCAAAGGCACTTGTGATGTTCCACTATCCAAGTATAAGAGACTAGACTCATTTTTTGATTTCTTTAGATTGTGAACATAGAGTTTAATTTTTTAAGCTTATCCTTGAATATTAACCATTGTTCTCGTTGATACTTTATTTTCTTTGATAACAATTTTTTCAAATAATTTCATGTTTGTGGATATCATTCTGGAAAACCCTCACGAGACTATAACTCGTCCATTAGGGACACCTAGGGGTTTAATGGCTTGCTGCATATGCTAAACGCCATTGAGAGTGCCAGCGAAAATGGTATAGTTAGGACTTCCTGTTTTATTTGTTTTAGTTCAGTTTTGCTAGGGACTAGAAAAAAGTAAGTTGGGGCTGTGATAAGTCATGAAAATACCACATTTTATCACATTAATTTATTGGTATGTTCTCATATTTAATTCCCCATTTTACTTAGAAATTGCCAAATTCCTTCACCCCTGTATTTTATTTTAATTTTCTTAATTATGTCTAAATTATTGATGCAGAGACATTTTTGGGACAAAGCCTGGTTCAGATGGTTCAAACCATCTTGGTCAAAGGAAATCAAGCTCAGGACAATTCAGTTCAGGCGGGTCAGATCAAAAATCGGAAAAGAAATCTGACCCGAGTCAGATCAAAAAATCGAAAATCTGATCCGACCTGACTCAAATCATTAAAACCGAGCCAACCCGACCCGACCAAGACCCAATCAAGGCTTTGGAAAGTTACTTTCCAAAATTTTACTGAACAGATCTCATTAGTTTGGCCATAAATCACTATATAAACATCTACATAAGGAGATTTTGGTAGCTCTAGAAAGATCAGAAATAAACCTACAACATTCGTGTAGAATTCAAAGGCCAAATCAATCGTTTGGAAGGTCTAATTTACAATACAAGAGGAAAGTAGAGTAGTTTCTCGTTTGAAGGCAAACTTACTATTTTCTTCAAGGATTCTTTTTCAAACTGAAGAAGACGAATTGGAGCTCTATAAAAGGAGAGATGGGAATGTTAGAACACAAGTTTAGGACGTGGAGCAAGGCTTGGAACAAGGGAGCATCATCATTAGTTTATTCTTCTCTTTTCTTCTCTTTATGTTCAGTTTTTATTCGTTTTTGAAAACTATGTTTGTTCTTAGTTCTATTATGAATTAATTTTTATTACTAAGGCTTTGATGTAGTCTAGAAATGATGGTTTAATTCTTAATATTATTGGTATTGAATTTATAGTTCATAATTTGAGTATTTTAACATTGTGCTTAACCTAATTGAGTGCTTGATCACCATTTAATTGTATTTGGTAGTTGTGTTGCAACCGAGAGGAGATATACAACCTTAGTTCCTTTTGATACAATACCATATTCTACATGTTGATAGAAGTTTTCGCATGGTTTATGTATCTTTATGTAATTGTACATGAAAATCCATAGATCTTAATGTGCCTACTTGCTTTTAAATTGACATAGAGACATCGTCGGTTATCGCGGGGAGGTAAGTTCATTGGTACTCGAGAGAGACCCTTGGATTGGATAGGACTTTTCGCTTTCAATTTGGATTATAGTTTTCAATAGCATGTGTATTTAGGAATTAATTCGGATTGGCTATGATGAAATCAAACGCCTTAGTATTATGATCTCTTGTTTAAAATTATTCCTTTATTCTCTTAGTTATTAATTTTAATTGCTAGTTAAATATTCATCACTTTTCGATTGTCCAAATAAAATTTAGGATAGTAATTTCGGTATTTAGTAGCTAAAATTCCCTGTGGGTTCGACACTCTATTTTCATCACTTTATTACTTGTTACGAATTCGTGCACTTAAGAAAAAGTACACCAAACACTCCATTAAATAATAGTCCATAGGACAAAAAATAGTCTCGAAGGATCCATAGGTATATTGGGATAGCCAGTACCTCAACTCCCTTAATAAATTAATAATGAATAAGTCTCCTCACTTACTATGATTTAAAGATCACAGCAATCTTTTAAGTCATAAAAATTTCAGTAGTACGAACTTACATGCAAAGGGTGTAGACCTATAGACCAAATCCATGGTATTAAAGCATATGATGTGCAAGTGATAGGATGCACGTTAACTAAGCATGCAATTGATGTGTACAGTGTGTAATAAGTCTACCAAGCATGCTTGACATGTTAAAATCATATATAATCAATCATATCAAAATTTCGTGTGCTAACTAATATCAAAATAGTCCAAACAGGGTGTAAGTAATTGAAAATTGCATAATCAATCATAGCTAACATCATAATTGGTCTAATGAGATCAAAATAAACATGCTCACAAAAATATAATCAAAACAAATCAATTTTGCAGATTTCGGCACGCCTAGGGGTCGCCGGTGTGCTCTCAGCGGGTGCTCGGCTCGTTGGTCGGCGCGTCGACTAGTCACCAGGGTTTCTGTGTCATTTTTCTAGGTTTCAGGGCTTTGGTCTCAAGCTTGTGTACGGCGCATTCTCGGCTCATCTTAGCGTGAAAACCAGGGGGTTCACGATGCGTCGAGTGGGGTCTCGGCGTGACAACCAGGGGGTCAAAGGTCACAAGAGGATGTCGGCGCGTTCTCAGCTCATCGAGTACTCGCTGAGTGTTCTTCTGGGTTGGTTCAACGCATGCTCGGCTCGCCGAGTACTCGCCAAACAACTGTTTCTGGGCTGTTTTTCTCGAATTATGTTCTAATTATAATTCAATTCAATTTTCTTCCTTAAGTAACCTTTCTTAATATTAAATTCCGAACAATACCCAATTAAAATACTTAGGAAAACATACCTAAATAATTAGTAGTTAAATTACTTTGAAATTTTTTGAAAACTAATATAATTTTGAAAACTTACTTCATACGATTGAAAAATAAACTTCAACTCTCCTTAAACCAAAAAACAAGTTAAATTCGAATACTTACCTTGATGTTACTGAGTTAGAGTAGAGAACTCAACTCTGGTCTTCTTCTTCTCCTCCTTAGCTCCAAGGATTGTTTATGATTTTCGAAAACAAGCAAGGCCTCTTATTTACAGTAGTTTGACAACTTCCTAGTTCCATTAGTATTAGTCTTTGTATTTTAATCCTATCTCTTCATTGGGATGTATTAGATTCTAAGGCTTTAGATGAATTCCCAGCTCTCCTAGTTCAGCTACATTTCTATGTTTAAAATTTTGAATCCTAGCAAGTTCCTAACTCTTATGGAAGCTTCTATAAATGTTTTTAATCCTAACCATTGATTGGAGTATATTATGTCCTGCAAGATATAAACCATTCATTCTAATTTAAGAGGTTATGATTGTGTGTGTTGCACTTAGTTTTTCCTAATCGTACATCCCTCCAATCATAATCAGTCAAAAGTCAAATACTATAGCTACTTAGTAAAATTAATTAACCCCTAATTTTATGGTATTAACACCTAAGTCCTATATTTGGTTTGGGTTACTACATCCCACCCTCAAGAAAATTTGGTCCTCGAAATTTGTTACCTTATCTGAAAAGATGTGGATACTACTCCCTCATATGATCTTCAAGCTCCCATGTTGCTTCAGATTTCCGTGGTTGTTCCATAGTACCTTCACATTCGATATCACCTAGTTGCATAGTACTTGGTCCTTGTGATCCAAAATTTGTACAAGTTCCTCTTCATAAGTTGCATTGTCTTGGATCGTGATTGTTTGCCAATCAATCACAGTCGTCGGATCTGGATGATACTTTCTTAACATTGAGACGTGGAATACACCATGCACTAAGTCTAGGCTAGACGGTAGTTACAATATGTAGGTCACTTCTCCTATCCGTTCAGAAATCTCAAAGGGTCCAATAAACCATGGTGCTTACTTAACCTTCTTCCCAAATCTGAACACTCCCTTGGTTGGTGAAACCTTAAGAAAAACCAGTCTCTTACTTGAAACTCAAGTTTTCTTCTTCTTATATCAGCGCACTTCTTTTGTCGGTGTTGAGAAGTAATGAGTCTCTCTTTAATTATTTTGATCTTCTTAGTTGTTTCAGCAATTAATTCCGGTCCTACTGGAATTTGAACATTCTCCTCGTTCCAGCACAATGGAGATCTGCAAGGTCTCCCATAAAGTGCTTTGAATGGTGTCATGCCTATGCTTGCTTGGTAACTATTATTGTAGGAAAACTCAATGAGTGGCAAGTGCTCCTCCCAACTTCCTTTGAATTACAGAACATATGACCTGAGCAGGCCCTCCAGAACTTGATTAAATCTCTTCATTTTTCTGTCAGTTTGTGGATGAAACGCCGTACTGATATTCAATTGAGTCCCCAATGCCTTGTGTAAACTTCCCCAAACTTTGGAAGTAAACTGAGATCCATGATCAAAAACAATTGTAACCGATACTCCATGCAAGCGTATGATTTCGTTCATGTACAATGTCGCCAATTCGTTCATGTTCATCGAGGTCTTTGCTAGTATGAAGTGTGATGATTTGGTCAATCTGTCAACAATCACCCAAATCATGTCGTGTCTATTACGAGTCTTTGGTAATCCCGTGATGAAGTCCATCAAGATGTGCTCCCACTTCCATTCTACAATAGGTAAGGGCAGTAGTGTTCCGGCTGGCTTTTGGTGTTCAGCCTTGATATGTTGACAGATCACACACTTAGTCACTAACTCTTCAATGTCAACCTTCATCCTTCTCCACTAGTAGTTGCGCCTTAAGTCATAGTACATCTTCGTCCTTCCGGGGTGGATAGAATATCTAGAATGGTGAGAATTTTCTAGAATCTCTCTTTTCAGCTCCTCGTCTTGTGGTATGCATAGTCTCCCTTTCAAACGTACCCTACCGTCTTCCTCCTTAGTCTAATCAGGTCGATCAACATCCTTCGCTAAGTCTTGTAGCCATGGTTCGTTAGCTTGTAGCTCGATTATTCTAGATTTTAGGGAAGGCTTTGCAAGGATATTGCATAACCTTGCTCCTTGGTCTGCTATATGAACTTCGATGTTCAGATCAGTAAGTATTTTATAGAACTTCCATTCTTGAACCATCATATGTGCCACCATACTTCTAGGTTTTCGGCTGAGTGCATCCGCCACAATGTTTGCTTTGCCCGAATGGTATTGAAGTTAAAAATTGTAATCATTCACTAACTCCAACCATCTACTTTGTCGCATGTTCAAGTCCTTTTTGAGAAAAGGTACTTCAAGATTTTGTGATCAAAAAATACCTCAAAAGTCTCTCCAAATAGATGATGTCGCCATATCTTCAATGCGAAGACTATAGCCGCCAGCTCCAAGTAGTGTGTCGGGTACTGTCTTTCATGTGGTTTGAGTTTCCTTTAGGCGTAGGCTACGACCTTCCCTTCTTGCATCAGGACATAGCCAAGTCCTAGTAAAGATGTATCGACATAGATCACAAACTTCAAACCGCTCTCTGAAATGGTTCAGACTGGTGCAGTGGTCAGTTTCTCCTTAAGTGTTGCAAAAGCTTGTTAGCATGAGTCATCCCATACGAACTTGACGTCCTTCCTTGTAAGTTTGGTTAGGGGTACTGCAATGCATGAGAATCCTTCAATGAATCAATGGTAGTAACCTACCAATCCAAGGAAACTGCGAACTTCAGATACATTTTTGGGTTGTTCCCAACTTAGTATCGCCTCCACCTTGCTTGTGTCCACTGAAATTCCATCCTTAGACACCACGTGTCCTAGGAACTTCACTTCTTCTTGCCAAAATTCACACTTAGAGAATTTTGTATACAGCTGGTTGTATACCTATGTTTGCAATGCTATATGTTGGTGCTCTTCCGTGCTTTTGGAGTAAACCAAGATGTCATCAACGAACACCACCACGAACTTATCCAGATATGGTCTGAATATTCTTTGCATCATGTCCATAAAAGCTGCAGGTGCATTCGTCAGTCCAAATGGCATGACCACGAATTCAAACTGTCCATACCTCGTTCAGAAAGCCGTCTTTGGAATGTCACTTTCCTTGATGCGTAACTGATGGTAACCAGATTTGAGGACGATCTTTGAGAAGCATCGGGCTCCCTTCAGTTGGTCAAATAGGTCCTCTGTCATTGGCAAAGGATACTTGTTCTTCACCGTCACTTGGTTCAACTTTCGGTAATCAATGCATAGTCGTAGGGATCCTTCTTTCTTCTTCACGTACAGAACAGGTGCTCCCCATGGTGCTGAGCTTGGTTGAATGAATTGCAAGGCAAGCAGTTCGTCTAGTTGTTTCTTCAGCTCCGTCAACTCGGTAGATGCCATACGGTATGTAGGTAGTGCAACAGGGTTTGCTCCAGCCATAAGGTCAATACTAAACCGTACCTCTCTCTTGGGTGGCAATCCGGGTATGTCTTGGAATACACTTCCAAAATGGCATACAATCGGTATTTGCTCCCAATCTCCCCTCTCATCTATAGCCCATAAGTCTATGTATGCTAGATGATTTATATTTTCAGATTTTGACCCTCTAATCTTAACAAATTTACCAGCCATGTTATAAAAGATACTATCCGGTTATGACAGTCTATTTGTACATGATACGCAACTAGCCAATCCATGCCCAAAATCACATCAAACTCCGTCATGTTAAGCATAATCAAGTCTATGGGTAATATAGACTCACCTACCATAACTAGGCAAGACTTAAATACCTTCCCTAAGTTTGTTGAACCTCCGATGGGGTTTGCTATGACTAAACTTCTTTTTAGATCCTTCATAGGTAAACTTAGACAATTTACTAATGAATTCGCTATGAAAAAATGTGATGCTCCCGTGTCAAATAAATCTTTGGCTGAGGTGTGAGAAATACAAACCGTTCCTTCCATGACTTCTCCTGCTGTTGTTCTAAGGCATAAACCTTATCTTGCTGAGGTGGCTGTTGAGGAACTCCAGCTTTGGTTCCTTTAAGTGGTTGTGCTTGTGTTTGTGGTTGTGCTGCTGGTTTAGGTGGATATTGTAGCTTTGGGATCAATTGCTGCTGCTGGAAGCAATGGATGCTTGGGAAGCCTTGAATGCTGGTAGGACCTTGAGTCCTTGGTCATTTCTACTGTTCAGAGGTGGCTCCTTTGGAAATCCCAGCTCTTGCATTGCTTCACCGCAATTTCTAATCTTGTATCTTCCGATACTCTTGCATATCCTTCTCCACCTTCCGTGCATAGTCCACTATCTTGTGGTACTCCATGAACTCTAGTACAATCAGCCTACTTTTGATGCCAGCTCTTAATCCACTCTCAAATCTGAAGGCTTTCTTCTCTTCGTCATCAACGGTATATGTGGCGAATTGTGAAAGCTCCATGAATTTCGCAGGGTATTCCGGTACGGTCATGCTTCCTTGCTCCAGCTTCATGAACTCCATTTCTTTCTCCTTCATAATAGTTTTAGGATAATATTCTAGATACAATTGCATCTTAAATTGTCCCATGTCCGGATGGTCATGACAGTAATCGTTGCTTTCCACCATCTCCTTGCATCTCCTTCAAGCATAATGGCAGTGAAACAGATCTTTTCATAGTCGTTCACCTCCATTACCTCGAAGATATGCTCCAAAGAGTCAATCCATGCTTGTGCCTCCATTGGTTCAATAGCACCCTTGAACATGGTTGGTCCAAGTTTCTTAAATTTCTCAATGCTTCGGGTGTTCTGTTGTGCCACGGACTGTTGTGGCATAGTCCTCATTCTATCTTGTTCCTGTTGCATCATATTTGCCATTTATTCCATTGCTTCATAAATTCCAACCAATTGAGGGTTTTGATTATCATCATTGCTTGAGGTTGGTACACTGGTATCTACACTAGCACCTCTTCTTCTTCTGTTAATTGTAATCTACTAAAAACAAAGACAACATCCAATTTGTTATGAAATACTATCCTACTTGTCAGTATTTCATATTGCACATAGAAAACCTTTGAAACATCAGCACCTTGAAAACTTTTGAAATCAATTAAAAACATGAAAACTTAGGCTCCGATACCAACTTTGTCACATCCCAAACATAAGAGTTCTCAAATGAGTCCCTATAAGTCAAAAATATGACTCTCACCCCATATCCACATGTGAGTGGTAATCAATCCATTGCCAAAATAATTGAAAATACTGAGATCTTTATTAACTTAGAAAATAATCAAAAATAAAGTAGCTACATCTCATAGCAATCAAAAACTAAGGCAATTAAAACAGCGGAAAGAAAATGCAATAGTTCCCATGCTAATCTAATTCCTAAACAAAATAGAGCCTAACTATGGTAAATTACTTTGGCATGCAAGCCGATAAAAACAAAGGAAATCTCTAACATCAATCCTAAGCATCTTTGTAATATCCTGAAAAGTTAAGCAGTCTGAACCGCTCAAAAATACAATTAAGGGTTTTCTTTTATTTTATTTTAATTGTTAATTATTTTCTAAGTTATTATTAATTATATATTATTATATAAATTTTCTGTTGAGTCATTAGTCAAGTCGATCAGCTAGCCTGATCGTCAATCGGAGCAGATCCGGCCATGCGATGCATGAGTTGCGATCCATTCCTTTGCGTGAGTTTGGGTAGATGTAGAATAGTTTATTTCCTTCGAATAGAGACCAATTGAAGTCTTAGGGTTGTAGTGAGATGTTACTTAGGATCGGGGGTCAAGATTTGAAGAGATGTGGCGAGGTTGCGTGGGGCGCCGCATGGCCTGTGTGATAGGAGAGAAAGAGGATATTCCCTTAAGTTAGCTTGCCTTGCAAGCTAACTCTCTCTTTAGTTTTCACGAGAAAGAAAAGAGAAGGAGAGAAAGAAAAGAAAAGAGGAAAGGAAGAAAGGAAAGAGGGGAGGAGAGGAATCGTCG
>JAUPMG010282563.1:0-18258 GCA_031762675.1 Pachysandra terminalis | reverse complement strand
GGTCATTGGCTTAGGTCACAAGTGAGGTTAAGTCTAATTAGTTTGGCTAATTAGACCTCTAATCTCTCTTAGTCTGGAATCTGGGATCGGGTCATTACAAATCTCCTGTGTCAATACCATATACAAATGTGTGGCAAAGATTTTAGCTAACAGACTTAAGCCCCTGCTGTGTGATCTGGTAGGGGAGCAACAAAATGCCTTTATCCCAGGTAGACTCATCTCAGACAACTTTCAAATTACCCATGAGATTGTGAATGACTACCATCTTAACAGGGGTACTCCTAGAGTGGTATGTAAGATTGATTTGAGGAAAGCCTATGAAAATGTCAAATGGGAGGCAATTGACAGTATGCTTGAAGCTTGGCAGTTTCCAACAAAATTCAGGAATTGGATTAAAGAAGTTATTAGTATTGTTTCCTATTCTTTGTCCATTAATGGATCCTTACATGGCCTCTTCAGTGGGAAGAAAGGGCTGAGGCAAGGGGACCAACTCTCCCCCTACCTTTTTCTATTGTGATGGAGTACCTTGACTGTTGTATAAAACAAAGGATTGAGACACAGCCATTCTCCTACCATCCAAAGTGCACAAGCCCAAAAATTACCCTTATCATATTTGCTGATGATCTTTTTCTATTTGCTGCTGGTAACACTGAATCAACTACCCTCCTTAAAGAAGCTTTGGATGAGTTCCACACAATTACAGGGTTATCTGTTCACAGCACAAAATCTCTCATATTTTCTTCAAGTGTTAATCCTGTTGCTATTGATCAGATCAAGAATATTTGGGGTATTGAGGTAGGGAAACTTCCCATCAAATATCTGGGAGTGCCCCTATATCATCAAGACTCAAAGCAAGGGATTGCAAGGAGCTGATTGAGAAGACTTACCATAGAACTCAAAGCTAGAAATTCAAAGCCCTTAGCCATGGGGGTAGAGTGGAGCTAATCAAACTTCATTCTGCCAAAACAAATCCTTAAGACCCTGCATCAAATTTGCTATAGGTACCTTTGGGATGGGAATGATCAAAAAAAGAAGATTTGCAATGTTGCTTGGAAGGATGTTTGCCTTCCAAAAGTTGAAGGAGGACTTGGGATATCCAATGCTATCCAAGGGAACCAAATTGCATTGTATAAACTGATCTGACAGATTATCAGCAGGAAAAAGTCTATCGGGGTGGAATGGGTTTATGCCAACTTGATCAAACATAATGTTTTGGGGCTATAAAACCCCCAGCAAGCTGTTCTTGGTCTTGGAGAAAGATTTTACAGGCTAGGGAGAAAGTGAAGAAACTGCAATATTTCAAGGTAGCTAATGGAAAGGATATCTGGCTGTGGTGGGATATGTGGCATCCTAACAGCCCCCTCCTATCCCACATCTCCCCCAGGCTTATACATAGGGCTGGATTTAACATAGCTGACAGAGTGGACAGGCTGATCCTTAACAATCAATGGATGATTGGTGAAGACACTGAATTGCAGCTCCTCTGAAATCAACTACGTTCTATTCCCATCTGCAACATCCATAGGGATAAATTGACTTGGATCCCCTCTAAATATGAGGAGTTTACATTCAAAGAGACCTGGTCTTATTGTAGGAGCCACAGTCACCCTGTAATCTGGGCCCCACTCATTTGGTTTAAGGGAGTTGTGCCCAAATACAGATTTATTACTTGGATGGCTTTGAGAGGTAGACTTCTCACCCAAGATGAGCTGATAAGAATGGGCATTATAAGTCAATCTTGTTGTTCTCTGTGTAATTCCTCTCCTGAAACTAGTGAGCACATTTTCTTTGAGTGCCCCTTCTCCTCTTGGGTGTGGCAGAATATCCTTTTAACATCCTCAGTCATGGTCTACTACATTTGGCAGGAAAGGAATGAAAGAATCTTCAAGAACAAGTGTAAGGATAAAGAGGTCACATTGGAGGACATCAAGCAAAACAAAAGAAGAATCATTGGTGCTAGGGTAATTTCTGTCTAGGATATTAGTGCTAACAGAGTTTTCTGCTACAACTGGAAGATTCAGCCTCAGTTCTTATAGGTTTGTAGATCACAAATACAGTTAATTGTGTAGTTTTTCTGCTGTACTGACCCCATAGTCTTGGGGAAGTGTGCTTGGGTTTTTTCACCTTGCTTTGTAACTTGTTTTACTTATTTAATACAACAACATCAAACCTTACCTTCCAAAAAAAAAAATTACGAAGTATGCTTGGTGCGACTTTCAGTAGAGAAATCTATTTATTCCCAACTGTTGCGCTTGGATACCAAGAAAATGCGAGAAAGTCGGTTGACAAAGAGAAAAATGTGAAAAGAATTAGAAACGAAAATGAAAATAACTTTCCTGATGTTGTTTGGATGTTGTAAGAAAATTGCATGGCGCATTTGGTTAGCAAAAAATCATAAGAATTTTAAACATAATTTCTAAATCTGCCCTTATACCATAAGCTATATTTATGTTATGCCAAACCGTCTTCAGTTTGGTTTTGGTTCGATTTTTAAATTTTGGGTTCGATTTTGGTTTTAAAATTATAAAATCAAATTAGACCAACTTGATTTTGGGTTGAGATTGGTTTAAATCGATTCGGTTCAATTTGGTTTAGATTATAGAAGATGTTAGGCCCCATTCATCCTTTCATTTATATTTTTTTTTTACTTTTTTTTTCAATTAATAAGATATTTTTCAATTATATATTTGTCAATCATTGTAAATGTATATGTTTGTAAATGGCAATGTTGGAAGAAGACCAAAAAAGGATTCTCGCGACGCATAATCGGACCAATTTTGCAAGAAAAAAATGTACATTTTTTATCATTATCTTTTTCAAGAAAACAGTGGGCCCCACTACTTTTTCATTTTCTTGTTATCCATACACCTATGGGAAAGAGGAAAATACACTTTCATTTTCCTTTAATACACTTTCTCAATATCCAAAAGCAGCCAATAAGTTGTTGCATCAATATGTACTTATGCTTACAAATGTGAAATGCGACAACAAAAGTTACTCTGGAAGCAATCAAAACTTCTATTGCATATTAATTAACATGCAAATTACTAAAAAAAAATGATTTCTTTTACATTTACATGTTATTATACCAATGATTGGAATATAGAATATAAAAAGTGTATGTACATGGATGTTGACACCCAAAAAAAAAAAAAACTCGTGTATAAACATAAACTTTTAAACGAAAACCAATAAAATGAAATTATAGTAATGCTAAAATAAAACGATCATACTAGCACAATATTTTTACTAGTGAGGCAAACCACAAAAGCGTTCTCGGCCCACTCGTGCATTTACCAGCAAGCTTAACAAATTTCATTGATGTGGCAAACATGATTTTAGAAGTGTTCTCCGTCCAAGTAGGCCTATAAACGGATCGGATTTGAAGCAGATTATGCTGAATCCGAATCCGATCCGTTAAGAAATCTATTAGATTCGAATTTGAATCCGATCTTCATATACTTTATTCGAATTCGAATTCAATTATCATCCGAAATCAATTCGAATGTTCCAAAGGAAATTAGGGTTTTTTTTTACTTGGTATGTATCACGAATAATGATACCTGTGGCTATAATATATAAAAATAATATATGTGATTGAATGGATATGTTATTATGTGAGACACTATTGATAGTTAATGATAGTATGTGACACACTATACAAAAAAAAAATATCAGTTTTAATATATAATCGAATCAAATCTTAATTGAATCGGATTTATATAAATCCATATTCTATTCGATTACAATAGGATTTTTCAGATTCGGATCTTAATCGAATTTTGGATCGAAAATATCTTACCGAATCCGCTATAATCGAATCGGATTCGGATTGAATTCGGGTCATGATCCAATCTATTGACAAGTCTACGTCCAAGCACAAAAAATTAATTACCACATATCTTCTTTGGCATGATCATTGCTGTGGTGAGAAGATCGGTGAAAAAAAAACAATAAGCTCCCTCTAAACACCTATTTGAAATCACCAAATGATCTCCCATACCCAAGAGCCAAAGAACCAAGCTGTATTATTTAGAGAGAGAGAGAGTATCCAAGAACTAAAGAACCAAAATATGATATCTAATGAGAGAGAGAAAGAGAGAGAGAGAGGGGTTGGCAATGCTCACAACCTTTCTATTGCAACCCCTGGCCATAGAAGAGTTACAAAAGAGGGATTTATAGGCCAAAATTGAATAAGGTTTGAAGGAATGCTAAACGTCAATTTATGTAACAAAATGTGTACAAGTTCAGAAAATTATGTGCTATACTACATTAAAAATCTCTATACAACCAGTAATTTATTGGTAAGCCACTTAATTTCGGTAATTGGATTGGAAAAAATTGTAAGTTTGGTAACCGTATAATGCATTAAAAATTACTAATTTTGTTAACCGTGTAATAATGCATTAAAAATCACTGTAATTTTGGTAACCGTAAAATCTTTTTGTTTTTGGTAACATTATAATGCATTAAAAATCACTTTGCAAGCAAAAACTGTTAAGTTGTAAAAGGTAATTATTTTGGTGGAACACTTTAATTTTAGTAATCGAATCAATAAGAATGTCAGCCAATCAAAACACAAGGAACATGACTGGTCTTTAATGTAATTAAATATTTTAATAATATGCTGACATCACTTGGTGTGTCGTGTGAGGAGGACAAATGGCAGAAAATAAGAGAGCGTTTTGTCTGGTCTATCGGACGATTTGCTGCACCTCGTGTTCAAATGCTTGTACGTGTGTTGAAATACAACACAAGGTACAAGCATTTCAACACGGATACAACAAATCTTCCGAAAATGCTCTCAGAAAATAAGATGCATACAATTAATACGTGTCACGACGAGATCTCTTTTTCCAAAAAATCACTCTTCTATATATATATATATATATAAATAGATAGATAGATAACATTAGTTTTGTCAGACCAAATTTTCTTCCTTTCTATCCGTTTGGTTTTCGATTTTCTATATCAATTTGTATTTCAAATTGATTCGGTTTTTGATTTAATGCAAAGTAATTTGGTTTGGTTTGACCACTAAACCAGACCAAACCGACAGAATTACACCTCCAGACTAGAATACCTTAGCCTTAAAAACATGGTTTCAAGGATCAAACCGATCCGATCTGGATCGGCCAAGACCGGTCCGATTCCAAGCCACGATACAACTATTGTATCAAGTGGCTTTGGATTGGACTGATCCAACCGATACCGATAAGGATCAGCCGATCCGGTCCGATCTAGTCATTGGATCGGACCGATCCAACCAATCCAATTTTTTTTTCAATTGGCTTTGGATCGGACCGATCTAACGATGGTTTTAAGGATCGGTCTAGATTGGATCGACAGATCTGGATCGGGATTGTCCAGGACCTGTCCAATCCCAAGCCACGATACAACTATTGTATCAAGTGGCTTTGGATCGGATCGATCCAACCGATAACGTTACGGATCGGGCGATCCTATCTGATTCGGTCCGATCCAATGACTGCATCAGACTGCTCCAACCAATCCAATTTTTTTTTTTCAATTGGCTTTGGATCGAACTGATCCAACCTATACTGATCGGCTGATCTGGACCTATCCAATGACTGCATCGGACTGATCCATTTTTTTTTTTTCCAAACGACAATCCAAAAGTTGGATCGGACCAGGATCGGCCGATCCAGTACTGGATTAGCGATCGGGATCGGGATCGCCTGCTCCAATACCAAATCGGCGATCTGGATCGAGATCGGCTTGGACCGGTCTGAACCAAGATCCCGAGAAAAAAAACCTTGTATCCAACTGATACCGATACAGATCAGCAAATCCGGATCAATCCAAAATTTTATTTTCAAAGACGATCCAAAAGTTTGATCGGATTAGGATCTGCCGATCCAATACTGGATTGCCGATCCGGATCAGGATCGGCCGGGACCGGTCTGATCCAGGATCCCGCTAATAAAAACCTTGCTTAAAAATTTAAAACAAAACCTGGCTTACAAAAAAAAAAAAAAAAAAAAAAAATTTAAAGAAAAACCAATTTTTTAAGACTTAGGAGGAAAATGTCTCCATTTGTTTAACCGTGCCATATATAGTACGAGAGAGAGAGAGAGAGAGAGAGAGAGGAATAGAGATTCAAAACGGAAGGCATAGAGAAAGAGAGGGTTCCATTTCCTCTTGGTTTCTCTACCTTTTCGCGAGGACTTCTCTTCCTCTCTTTTATCCAAGCTTTGAATTTTTGGCGACTGATCTGTTTGGATCTTGTGTTGTTTCAGCAGAATTTAGGGTTTTCTTTGTTTAAGCTTCGGAAAATCTCGAATCCGAGGTGGAGTTTTCTATGATTTGTATTCTTCCTTGAGAGTTGTTTGGTGTTGCGATCTTCCTCTCGTTTTGAGTTTCTGATCGGAGAAGCTATGGAGGCAATCGAAGAGTTGGTTCAGCTTTCGGAGTCGATGCTGCAGGCAGCTGCTTTGCTCGCCGATGAAGATGTCAATGAGAGTTCATCACGGAGGGCTTCGACTTTCCTCAACCTTGTCGCGCTTGGAAATATGGTGAGTTGATCAGACCCTTGATTTTGCTCTATATCATGTTTGTATTGGCTTGATTTTGATTTTATTGGGGTGGATGTCATTTTCATGTTATTTGGATCCGGCAATTCATTCTATTTGGAATACACATGGTATTAGCAATTGTGTTAGTATCTGATGTATTATCTACAAGGGCGAGAGTATTATAAGCTTTTAAATATGATAAGAAATTGTGATTTTAAGAAAAAGCTTTGATGCTGGTGGATAGGATGGTTCTGGAAAGCTAGTTGGAATTAGGCATCGTTTGGCTTTCATTTTGGATCAGGAGCTCATTCCAGGAACTAGTTCCGTAAATTCATTCTAGGAACTAATTTTGAAGGCTTCTTGGTCGTGTTTGGTTAGCATGTAACAAAATGAGTTTTGACTTAATATAGATGTTTGCCTAATATGTACTAAAATGAGTTATGACCAATTTTCTAATTTTTTCTTTTAATTATAATTATTTTCATAAAATTCCTAGAGTTGACAATTTCTGAATTGACCCGCCAACCCACCCAAACCCAACCCGATTAAATGAGTTTGGATTGATCTGTTTATTAATTGGGTTGGGTTTAGGTTTTACCAATCCTTCGTAAAATGGGTCAACCTGAACCCAACCTCCAACCCGTCAGGTACCCGTTTAACTAGTAATTCAGGCTTCTAATTTTGGATAACCTCTTAGCCCTTAAACGGCTTTGGTTTGCCAAAATCTATAGGAAAGGAAAACAAAATTTCTAATGAAAGTTTGTGTGTTTGGTTCGTTGTCAAATATTGGTCCATTGGAAACTACTTTTCCAAAAGAGCCACATTTTTAGTCAAGAGCCCCTCAAACTTTTCTACCTAAAATGGTGTGGAAATGATGGAAAGAAAAGGAAGGTGCTCTTTTACTTTCCTTTTCCATCGTTTTCTTATTAACCACACAGAGCCTAAATAAGATTGTTTGAAGAAAACTTCTTTTTTCTTTTCATTCTTAAATTTTAGTCATTGTTTTAAACATGCCGCCAAAATGTCATTACTTGAAGGGGTAGTGGCACAAAATTTTGGGGGACGTCGAAATTTCCCACATTTTTGCCATGGCGCTAACATGGAGCAATGGTAGAGAAACCAAGAGGAAATGGACCCTCCCTTTCTCTACATGGGCTATTTTTCTCTGTAACTTATGTTAGGATCCGGAAGGGAGTCATTCATTTTATCAACATGGAAAAGTACACTGTAATTCCAAAATAAGGTTTGGTCATTTGTTGTAGTAATACGTGATACTTCGGTCACATGCTGATGCTTTGGGGAGCCATGTGATGCCTATACATATATCTGTTTCATTTTATTTTTAATCATGCTTGTTTTGGTTATAGCAGATTAATGCTAGGTAGCTTGTACATATTGTACGGTCTAGTGTTTTAAATGACTTGTGAGATTTATGCCTCTAGGCTCGCCTCAAGGCGAGGCTCAAGAAACACGTTTCAAGGCCTAAGTGTGAGGCTTATGCCTTGGTGGCTTTCTCATGATGCTCATGTCAGTCTTATTCCATTATGCACACTGATGCAGCATGGATGAAAGAAGTGTAATATGGTGCTGAGAGATTAGATATCAGAATATAGGCAAATAATTCAAATAAATCCAACAAGCTGTTCACACAATAGATCATCCAAAATCCTCTAATCAAGCATTAAAAGTTGATTCCTAAGATAAACCACAATCAAGAAGTGCAAAAAGGTCATTCAACTTCTTGAACAGTGGATCTAAAGGAAGTAAGAACTTCCTAACTAGTAGTCTAGTATAGGGTTCATTCAAAATCAATTGGAAGGTCAAATACCCTACCCTAGACCTGCAGATAAAGTTCATACTTAAAAACACCATCAGATATGTATTTTGTTGAGTTTACTAGGATTTTAATGATGCTGGAAAAATTCAGCAACAACAAAAACTGTTTAGAAGTGGAATAAAACCCTAGATAATAAGGACTACTGCAATAGAAGATTAGAACATATGGGAAAACACTAAAAATAAGAATATAGATGGATAGCTTTAAAGAAAATAACAGTGAACCTTAGATCTGACTTTTCTTCAAAGCAAGAGAAGAGAATGGCTGTTAGAACAGAAAATCAACCAAAATAAACTTACCAAAGAGTAGAAAACAAAGAAAATGGCCTAGGAATCACTCCTAGAGGCTTCACAGTATTTTGTTGAGTTTACTAGGGTTTTAATGGTGCTGGAAAACTTCATCAACAACAAAAATTGTGTATAAGTGGAATAAAACCATAGATAAAAAGGACTACTGCAATAGAAGATTAGAAAAGATGGGAAAACACTAGAAATAAGAAGAGAGATGGATAAATATAAAGAAAATAATACTAACCTTAGATCTGACTTTTCTTCAAAACAAGAGAAGAGAATGGCTGTTAGAACAGAAAATCAACCAAAATAAACTTACCAAAGAGTAGAAAACAAAGAAAATGGCCTAGGAATCACTCTTAGAGGCATCATACCTTCCAATCACAGGAACCTAGGGTTTGCCAACCTTAGGAGAACACCAGAACATCAATTTCATTCATTCGTATATTATTCTGTAAAAAATCAGCAGCATAAAAATCTTTATATGAAGGTAATGACCAGTCCTAGTAGTAATATAAAGTAAAATACAAAAGTGCCCCCCACTTAAGTGACTCTTTCTAACATCCTATTCTAAACTCTACTAACATCAGAATTTGACTAAAGTGCCCTTAATAGTTCTAAAGGACCAAACAGTGACTAAATAAATTAAAAGAAGGGCTAAACACTGCTGAGGGGGTGATGTCCTCATAAATTCTCCCGGTGTGGGAAGAACTTGACTTTGGCAAGATAAGCTGGTGAAACTAATCAAACAAATTAGGATCTAGACACGGAAACTCGGTCCCTGTGTTTTGCCAGTTGACAAATTCTGCACTGCTCGATAATTCTGGCTACATCTCGCTTGAGACCAGGTCAATAGAACCTATCTTTCACAAGGGCAATGGTCTTGTCTCAACCAAAATGTTCTGCCACTCCACCAGCATGGAGTTCCCATACAAGAAAGTCCCTAAGAGATGTACGAGGAATACAAAATTTGTTACCTCGGAACAGAAAGCCATCCTATAATAACCCACTGTTAGTATGATTTGGATTTTGAAGGACAGCAATGTACAGTTCCCCAAAATCAGGACACGAGGAATAGTCTTCTTTTATCTGATCGAAACCGACCACTTCTACACTCATAGAATGCAATAAGGTGAGTCGTCTGCTCAAAGCGTTTGCTGGCTTGTTCTCAATCCCATATCTATGTTTGAGAACAAATGTATACTCTTGAAGCTTTTCAATCCACTGGGCATGTCATGGATTTGGCTTTTTTCTGGGAATTGAGATACTTTTTTTTTTGATAAAGGTAACGATTATATAAAAGGGGGGAAAGAATATACAAAACAAAAGGAAGAAAGAAGGAAACTTCCCAAGAAAGGAACAACACCTCCCAAAAAACAGAGAAAAACAACAAAAAAACAGCAACCCTAATACAACCAAAGCAAATAAAAACCCCAACATCCTACTAAAAATTACATCCTAGCAATAGTATCCCAATTCCTGAAAAAATTACATCTCAGGCTTTGGCCATTTAAAACCCTTAGCTTCTTGTCTTGGTATTTAAAAAAATATTAGTATAGCCTCAGCTATTGACTCTGTTCTAGTTGTATGTATATTTCATATATGCTTGTTATAGGCTATATTTGAAATTTTTTCAGTAATCAAGCATATTACCATTTACTGGTAAAGAAACTTTGATGGGAATTTTAATATTTTTTCTTATATATCCACAAATTTATTAGGGTGCTGGTAAATCAGCGGTGCTGAACAGTTTAATTGGACATCCTGTTCTGGTAAGTTGCATCCTCATTGTGATTTTGGATTCTTTCTCTTTTTCTTTTTCCTCCTTTGTTTTTTAATGCAATGCTTGTGGCAACTTAACTCTTTGTTCTTACTACTTTGCTTTCTAGCCAACCGGTGAAAATGGTGCTACTCGGTCCCCCATAACCATCGACTTACAGAGGGATACTTCTTTAAGCAGTAAATCAATAATTGTGCAGATTGACAATAAATCTCAAATGGCTTCTGCAAGTGAGGATTCCTAACAAAATTTTACCCAACCTCTTTTTAGAGGGTTGTTATGATTAGAGCTACAGGGTTTACTGGTTGATAGTATTCTTTGGATGTGATTACATTCATATTAGTTCGTAATAGATGTTAGGTGCTTTCTTTAATGTCCGTGGCTATACTCATGCCTTTTCTTTTGGCATGTTACAGGTGGTATTCGACATTCTCTACAGGATAGGTTAAGCAGGGGTGCCTCTGGCAAAAGCCGTGATGAAATATATTTGAATCTACGCACTAGTACAGGTAGGTTCTTAATTTATTTTACTTTTGAGTAATTGACAACTTTCTCTTATATTGGTTAATTTATTATTTAAGGCCTCTACTACGCAGCTATGCTAGCGCCTTCATTTAGTGTTGTCAAAATGCATGGCAGGCCCGCCTGTTAGACCTTGCTGGTCACCTAGGTGCTTTCCCAATGAACTTGAGTGACATATTTTATCAAATATTTGATATTGTAAGGAAGTCATTGTCTTAGAAGTACATTTCATCATGGATTGATTTGTTCACATATAATATAGTTTAATGGTGTATTACTATTCAATTACAAAGCTCACTACGCTAGGCACAAAAATGCACAATGACATGGTGCTTGTTGCAATTGCAATGAAAAAACAAGGAGTCCCATTTTTCTAGTGAAACCTTTCAGATAGAGAAATTTGGCGAGACATGTAACTCGCAAAGGGAAGCTTACCCCTTCCAAATTATAGGTGTGGTGGTTATGACCCACATGGGCCACATCACGTGTACTTTCGGTCAACCCCAAATTGCATACTAAATTTCATCCCTAAAAGACATCCTCCACGTGGTAGAATGGATTCTCTTAAGACTAACGACTAACTCTACGTAGAATTTAAGAACATCAAAAAATTGGATGGTCACTGATACATGTGACAAAACCTATTACATGCTAATGATGCTTATAATGGTTGAAATATTGTCCACGTGGCCAATGCAGAGGGTCCCCTATTAGATGGATGGTCTGAATTGGCCACGTCATTCTTCCATGTGGCAAAAATGGTCTTGTCTCACTTGCCAACTAAACTTTGTGAGGTAGACCAGAATACTTTTCACCAAATAAGAAGTATCTTATTATTGTTTCAATAACTCTTGTCAATGAACTTTTCCCAGATAAGTAAATCAAAATGAAAACATAGTGATGGGACATAGGTGCGTCACAATACTAATCCCTTTTGCTGATTTTCTCTTTAGTTAAATAATCTATTAGTCCCTAGTCGGATGTAGTGTTGCTTAATCTATTAGACCATTGGTATTTGGATCTGGAAAGAAATGAGAACGCTTTGTAGAATTTATGTGTTGGAAGTGGAGTTTAGTGGCTGCAAGTTTTAGTTAAAACAATTGTTTTTTTTTTTACCCTATCGTAATGTGGGCAGCTGAAAATTCCTAGGAAGTTTACCTGGTTGTACGAGTGGCTGCCTACTTTGAAGGCTTCATCCTCGTCTTCCACCTGCCTGTTCTTAGAGCCTATAGATAAAGTATGTGCAAAAACTTTGGCAAACATTGTTTGAAGTTCCGTCCAAAACCAATGCATTTTGGCTGATGGTTAAGTTTTGGCCAAAACTCCAAGACATTTTGGCCAGATCAATCTCATTTTGGCTGTTTTACCCGCACTTGTTTTGAACTGTCAAGCTTCAATATGTTTCGCTATGAAGAGATTTAATCATGAAACATAATGGTGTCAATTATGCTGTTTTTTGTTTGATTTTTGAAGTTTCTTTATTCATTTATTTTTATTTACTTATTTATTTTTTGATTTTTAGCTCATTTAAGCTGCAAACCACAAATTTCCCTAAACTTTGCAGAGAGGTTCTTTTTTTTATCATGGAGACTAAATCCATCTATCAAATCTCCACTACTTCAAAGGTTTGTGGAGATTGAGATCTCCGGTTTTGGGACTTCTGTAACTAAGGCTAGTTTTAATTTTCTTCAAATGAATGCATTTTTTTTTTTGATTGTTTGAATAGATTTACATGCTTAGGAGATCATTTTCTTTTTTCTGATGCATAACGACAACATTGTATATACAGATGACTTAGGATCATAGTGTAAAGGATCGGCTGATCCAGATCCGGATCGGCTGATCCAACTCGGGATCGGCTTGGGACGACGCACGATCTCAAGTTGATCCCTAACATATTGATAATTCCATTGACTCGGTCCGATACCGAGTCAGGTCGTCCGATCCTATCGATCTGACTTGGTTTCAGACGAGTCGGATAATTTGGATCGGGCAGTCTGACTTGGGTTAAGACGGACGACCTGACTTGGTTTCAGACGAGTCGGATCGTTTGGATCGGGCAATCTGACTCGGGTTAAGATGAGTCAGACCCAAGCAAACACTATCCCAAAGAGTAAAAAATATGCCTAGTGGGTCTCGAACCCATGACTACAATGTTTGATGCCTTGCTCTCTACCACCTGAGCTATACAATAACTTTGATTGTCTATAAATACTTGATGGTATTAATATCAATTTAATACCCAAGCAAACACATTCCCAAATTCCAACAAACAGAAAAAACATGACCACAATGTTTGGTGCCTTACACTTTACCACTTGACCTAAACTCTTACCTTTATTAATATCTAACTGCTTAATAATATTAATAACAATTTAATTTTACGAAGAAATAGAAAAATATGCCCAACGTCGGGTTTGAACCTACGACCACAAGCTTAAAACTCTTGTGGCTTGCGCTCTACCAACTGAGCTGACCTCTGATTTTGAAATCTGTTCACAAATTAATAGTAATAATATAAATATAATATTGCATATGTTATGTTTTGGATCGGCCGATCGGCCAAGTTGGATTGCCGATCCAACTCGGTGTCGAACCGGGACGATCCCCGATCCGATACTGAGTTACCGAGTTTAAACACAATGCTTAGGATGTCTGTTGTACAAGAAGGCATTATAGTAGGGTACAATAAGATATGATAGCAAAAGTGAACTACAGTATCACTTGTCCTTATGTCATCTCTTTGGTTGGAATACTAGATAAAAAATATCCTCTCATCATTCTTCCTTCGGCCAATCTACGTGCTAGGTCATTGGCTGATTTAGGCACATGGGAAAATGAGTTGTTCATCCCATTCGCCAAGAATCGAGCCAAATGAACAAGTTGAGTGAGCTGCCAAGAGCATTCGTGTGGAGAGGCTAACCAAGATATAACAATTTTGAGGAGTCTCCCTCCATCTCCAGGCTATGAAATTCTTGAGCTTTTGCCTCTCTTAAACTTACCACCAATGTGCAAATTTCTATTTTGTTCATATTCCATCTGCAATCAGGATTGATTAGGCATGTACAATACGCCTTATGTGCTCTCAAAAGATGCCTTCTATCCCATATTAGGGCTGTCAACAAGTGGCATTTGAGCTCAATAGTGTTATTGTCTCGGGAGTTGAGCCTGAACTTAAAAAAAAATCTCATTTCTTTAATTTGTCTGAGCCGAGCTTTTGTGGCTCGATTTGGTTAAAGCTCAGCTCACTTCCTTTGTTATGAAGTGTATTTATAATTTTTTATTATTCATAAAAGATAAAGAGTATTGAATGTTTTTTTTTTGATCAGTAATAAAGAATATTGAATGTTGAAAATAAAATAGTATAATTTGCATTTTTAAATTCTTTTTTAATGTTATATATGACCAACTCATTGACTTTGTACATTTGTAATTAATGGGCTTTGGGCCCATGTGTTCCATTAACTTTATTGGACCAAGTCAAGCTATTAACTAGCTTAGCTTGGGCCTGAAAAATGTTAGTGAGCCTGAGCCAAAAAAATTGTAAAGAGCCTTGGCTTAGCTGGAGCCTTATTAAAGGTTTTACGAGTCTAAGCTGTGATGGGTAGAGCTTGGCTTGGTCATTTATAGCCCTAGGTTCCCTATGTATGTTCCATGAAAATTAAGGTCCTTCAATTCCCAGTCATAGAACGGTTTATCCATAAGTGGGAAGATTGGGCAATGGTATTTAATTCTAATGGTTTAAAATATTGTGCCATGTCAGTCAATAAGATCGATACATATCATGTATCGACCAATATGACACAATACGCAACATTGAGATACAAGAAGTATCTTTTTTATTTATTTCCCGAAATATAGCTTTATTGATATGTTGAAGAAATGATACACCTAGATAGGGGGGACATAAAGCCTTACCCCTTAAGATACCTTTGTACATGAAAAAAATAAAGAATTTCCAACAAATGTGAGTTACTACCTAATATAAGGAAGACCATATTTTTCAGGACTACAAATAGATCTCACTCCATTCGGAATTGAAGAAACCTCATGATAAATGGTAGTAGTAGAGCCTGTAGCCCCCAATCTTGCTAAGAAATCAGCAGCCGAGTTAACTTCTCTAAGCACATGAAAACAGCCATAATGCACTTGGGAAAGCAACTCCAGAATCACATTCCACTAGTAAATCAAGTGCCATGAAGAAATAGATGAGTCTTTTAACCCATTAACAACCAGCTTGGAATCAGATTCTAATTAAATGTGCCTTAAGCCAAGGTCTAGACATAATCTGCCCTTCATTCTAACAATGCCATCATCCTCTCTAGTATAATCTGCCTTCTGATCATCTGTTACCAATTTCTGTAACCATTCATCTCCTTCATGCCTTTCTATAATTCTCTCTCTCAAAGTTGGCCTGAACATCACATTATAAAACTTAGCCTTCGGTCCCTCTATCTCCACCTAAACTCTCACATCAGCTAGAGCTTCCAACAACATCCATTCTTGTACTAGAAGATGAGCTACCACGCTTCTCGGTTTCCTTCTTAAGGCATCCACCACAACGTTAGCTTTTCTAGGGTGGTACTGTAACGAGATGTTGTAGTCATTTACCAGTTTCATCAATCTCCTTTGTCTTATATTCAGCTCTTCTGTGAGAACATGTACTTCATATTCTTATGATCCGATAGCAATTCAAAGGTTTCTTCAAAGAGATAGTGTCTCCAAATCTTCAGAGCAAAGATCATTATTGCCAACTCCAAGTTGTGAGTCGGGTAATTTCGCTCATGGGTCTTCAGTTTCCTGGATGCATAGGCCACCACTTTGCCTTCCTGCATCAGAACACATCCCAACCCTAAAAGAGATGCGTCTGTGAAAATCTCGAATTTCACCTCACTCCTATGAATAGTTAAGACTGGTGCTGTAGTTAACCTTTCCTTGAGTTCTCGGAAAGCTCTTTCATAATCCTAACTCCATTCATACTTCACCTCTTTCTTGGTTAATCTCGTTAGTGGAGTAGCTATTACGAGAAAACCTTCTATGAATCTCTTGTAGTAGCCTGTTAATCCTGGGAAACTTCTCACTTCTGTGACATTCTTCAGTTGTTCCCAGTTCAACGTGGCTTCTACTTTGGACGGATCCATTGAAACTCCATCTCTAGCACCACGTGTCCTAGGAATTTCACCTCATTCCAGACGTCGACTTGTCAAATTTAGCATATAGTTGATGATCCTTAAGAGTCTGTAATGCAATTCTGAGATGCTCTACATGCTTTTCCCTGTTCTTTGAGTAGATCAAAATATCATCCACGAACATTACTAGAAAATGGTCCGAGTAAGGTCGGAATACATGATGCATCAGATCCATAAAAGTAGTTGGTGCATTAGTCAATTCGAAAGGCATCACTACAAACTAATCTTGCCCATACCTCGTCCTGAAAGCAGTCTTCGGAACATTTTCTTCTCTAATTCTCAACTAATGATACCTCAATCTAAGATTTATCTTCGAGAAGTATTTTGCTCCTTTTGATTGGTCAAACAAGTTTTCTATTCTAGGCAGAGGGTACTTGTTCTTCATTGTAACCCGGTTCAATTGTCGATAGTCAATGTAAAGTCTTAGAGAACTGCCCTTATTCTTTACAAATAGGACTGTTACTCCCTAAGGCTATGAATTAGGTTTGATGAAGACCAAGTTAAGCAACTCATCTAACTGAACTTTCAACTCCTTCAGTTCTGTAGGTGCTATGCGATACGTAGGTAAAGCAATAGGCACGACACCTGACATCAAGTCGATACAGAACTCTATCTCCCTCCTTGGAGATTAGCCTGGTATGTCCTGAAAGACATCCCCAAACTAATACACTACTGGAATCTGATCAATGCCTTGCTTCTCTTTGATTGACTACAATTCCAATACTGCTAACTGACTTGATACTCCTGCTTTAAATCCTTTAATCCTTACAGTAGGACCTCCAATAGCCGCAAAGGAAATGACGCGGTTACAGTAGTCCAATTGCAAATGATATGCAGCCAACCATCCCATTCGCAAGATTACATCAAATTCCTTCATGTTCAACACCAATAAGTCATTGGGAAGTGTTGTGTCGCCTGCCACCACCAAGCAAGATTTGCACTCTTCGCAAAGAAGTTGAACCTCCCACTGGGTTCTCAATTACTAAACTTTCTCCCAAAATATCAAAAGATAAACCCAAACACTCAACAAAAGAAGCATAAAATGAATGTAATGCCCCATGTCAAACAATATCTGTGTAGATATATGGAATATCAGAAGAGTAACTTCCATCACCGCCCCTTCACCTCCGTCCTCCCTCTGGTTCACTGCGTAGACTCCATTGTTCGGTTGTGTCTTCTATGGAGGTAATGCTAGTCTACCCCCTCTTTGCTGTTGCTGCTGCGGCATAGGTCGTGGTGCATGAGGTAAAGGTGCCTGTTATGACATTTGCTGCTGCTGGTATGGTGGTCTTTGAAAATCCTGTTGTTGCTGAGGATAGGGTTTGTGCTAAGGATAAGTCTACTGTGACTGGTTCCGTTGCAGCAGTCTGCCGTCTTTGGTAACGTGTCCTTCTCTTCCACAATTAAAGCAATTATTCAGTTGCCGTGGAGGATAAGATACAAATGAATTCCATGGACCATCCTGTGTCCTTTGCCTCTTAGGTTGGTCCTGCGCTCCCGTTTGAGGTCTCTGATTCTGGCTTCTCTCCTTTCCCTTTTTCATACTTCTTTGATCCTTGAAGTTGAGAAAGTCCTCGCCGTCTTTCTCGACTCTCCTAGCACAGTCCACTACATCAGCGTAATGGGTGAAGAGTTACCGGCCTCGTCCTGATATTAGGCCTAAGTCCGCTCTCAAATCTGAATGCCTTCCTTTCTTCCTCATCCACTGCTTACTGTGCAAACTGCGACAACTCGGTGAATTTTGCTTCATATTCTGCCACAGTCATGTTACCTTGTTCCAGCCTTATGAAGTCTAACTCCTGCTTCCTCATGCTCTTTGGAAAGTATTTCTTATTGAACAACGCTTTGAGCTGAGCCCAACATGCATTTGCGTCTCCTTCCATCCTCAATGACATCTACCATCTCATAGTTTCACCTTCGAGCATGAACTGCTAGCTTCACTTTCTCCTCCTCACACGCATGGTTCAAAATATCGTATCGAGGTAGCGTATCGGTCGGCTCGAAAACGGATACGTATCGAGTATCGGCACGGATACGCTGGATACGCCTGTAAAAATCACGGATACGGTGGATACGCAAGGAAAACGGTGGATACATAAACCAA
>JAUPMG010282553.1:0-18261 GCA_031762675.1 Pachysandra terminalis | reverse complement strand
GAGAGAGATAGAGAGAGCTTTATTGAGATAAAACCGACCTGCAAGCCAAACCACAAGAAAAAGAAAAAGAACACGAAAAGAGAAGTGACTGCATCCCATGTGCATATAGATAATACTTAAAAACCACAAATAAAAGAAGGAAATTGTATTATTTTAAACAAAAGGCAAATAATTGCTGCACGGATAAGAAATTCATTTTTCTTAGCCTTATATGATATAACACAACTTGTTCTGGAATGTCCAAAAAATAACAGTTCATCATGAAGAAAGAGTACGAATTCTGTAAAATTCTCACCACTTCAAATTCAAGGTCATCAGGGACATTTTTAAGGTTCTTGGATGAGTGATGTTGTCTTACAGGCTTTGGTGGCGAGAAGCAACCGTTGAAGAACAATCTAATATAAATCATGCAGAAGTTAAGGCATTTTTCATCTGATGTTCCAAAGTTTGTTTGGCTGATTACGGCAACCAACATTTAGCAAGCAGATAATAAAAAATCATTTAGCAAGCAGATAATAAGACATAAGAACTTAACAAGCTAGCTTCCAGAAGGGCTGCACAGTTCACACCTGGTTTTAGAAGCTAACAGTCATCAAGGAAACAACAGCTCAAAATTATAGTGAGATACATACATCTAACCTTTACTAGAACTTTCAAAATGCATAGAACTATTTTGAACTGTACAGGAAGTGACCTTGCTAACAAAAAGGTTGACAGTAAAACTTATATTCTGCAATTGCCAACCTTTATTCTCCATCAACAATAGACAGCTCTCAGCCTTGTGCTTCTAAAAAGACACATTATACCAACTTCTCTTTTTCAATAAAGAACCTCACCTCTTTTCTAGTTAAATATGGTTATACACAATTCTGGTGCCAACATGTTGATTCCATAGTGAGGATACGTCTAATAACAACTGCCATAGGATGTCAGGGACACAAATTCACCACTCTTGTGTTCATTATGTGGCATTTATGTAGCACATCCAAACTGCACCCAGTCAGTCTCTCAATATTCCTAATCTGGTCAATACCTAAATCACCAGAGCACAGAGCGAGAATGGAAGCTCATCAATTTTTGATTTTGATGTGTAAGATTTATATTAATTGAAAAAGAACGTGGAATTCATCCACAGTATATGTAGTTACATCAATGGTTGGACCCAACCTAGCACATTCTTAATCCAAGCCCAAAAAGTTAGAGATCCCCCCATCTATTTAAAAATCTGCAAATGTTACATCAGAAAATTCTAGTAGAATCCTTGCCCAATGGAAACGAAAGGACAATGCTTGTCTCTTAATAAGTCTCCTTAGCTGCAAAAGTTCTTCTATTTCTTTTGATTTAAGTCCATAGTACATTCTCGCTAGGATCATTAATGGACTAACAGGTCACACCTCTTCAAGGAGCACATTGTGGTTAAGAGAAATGTGATGCATTAAAATAAGCAAGACCACACGGAAAAGCCTTACATTTCCAAACGATAGCCCCTCCTATGAAGCCATCAATTCCTTGTATGGGTGACTCTTATATTACCACATGTATTTCATACAACCACCTTAAAGAAACATCACAAAACATAGTTCCCTTAATTCTACTAGATTCTGTATGAAACAACCAAGCGATGGTGTTCAAATTCTCTGGATACTGACTTCACTATTTACTTCTGTACAATTCTAGAACATTTTAGAGTCTTCTACGTATTTTCACTAAAAAGACATATTAGGCTGTCTTCTTAAATTACAGAGACGGTTTAAAATAAGTTTGCAACAATTGCCAGTAGCAAAAACAAACAAAACTATGAATTTTGAATCCTTTTCATTTAAAAAGCCATTCTAAGAGCACTAAAAAAACTTGGAATAACTCATTCTAGGAAAAAAAATGGAGTATTAGCAACATTGGATTGGGAAACACATGTAATCATTTCCAGAACAAACCAAATGATCCAGATAAACCATCTTAATCACAACGTCACATGTTATCAGCCAAGAGCTAATAGAGTATTTGCAGTACATCATCCCACTTTTGCTAAGGTTTTTCATGAATTTATCTGTTTATTCACTCTTATGAAAAACCTGTAGAATTTCCGTCTAATTTACAACCTAACCTGTCAATTCCTAGTCCACGTAATAATAGAAAAACATTTTGCTTTGCAGAAACCTCCTCCATGAGAGATAAATTTGTAAATTTGGTAGTTCTCTACCTTTCAAATGCAGCAAAAAAGTGTAGAAGTATGTTTTCACTCATAAGACTACATTTTATGAGAGGTGCTATAAATTTTTTATAACAATAATGAATAATGACCACTGCATGATCCCTAGCAAGATCTCGACACTAGGGCGAAGTTCTTCTCTACAAGCAGGTTTATAAGCTTTATAATTATCCAACTTCATCTAGGTGTCAACTTTCAAACTTATTGAGGAGCATCATGAAAGTTCACATTTAAATGCACAATATATAACAATTACCGGCAGGGTTGTTGAGGTGAGTGAACTGGTGTTTCTGTTCCCACTTTACCTAAACCTGATTAGCAAAGGCCAGCTATTAAAATTCATACATGAAACAAAAAATAAAATAAACTAGATGAGAGTCTCATTTTAGAAATTATCAATATCACTCCAGCAAAACAAAAAGTATTATAACGCCAGCTGTATAATAGTCCATGCCCAACTTGTGAAGAACATATAAAAGGTGGGAATACAAATGGAAAACATGAAAGTCAAATGTTGAATTGTGCTCATGATAACAAGACATGCAAATTATAGGAGAAATTAAAGGGATAAAGGGAAACTGCAATGGATTTCAAACAAACAAATCAACACAAGTCAATTTCCTGGCAATTCTCCTAAAGCTCTTCATAAATTCTTTTAAACTTTTCCAGTGAATCAGTGATTTCTTGTCTTAAGCTTCTTGGGCTTCTCTTCATCATGCACTGCTTTCTTTTCTTTCCTTTAATATGCATCTTCATACATTCACTCTTATCTAGAGTAATACAACTATAACCATGGACTACGATAAAATCACACGGATTTCAGGAAACACAATTGAAAATGACACCAGAAAGGGTTCTCAAATAATGATGCAACACTGAAACTGAAAATTGTTTCCATCAAGAATAAGAGGATTAAAAACCTCCCTTTTGAGTTCCCAATCAAAGATTATACCTTCAACTGAAAATGCAACATGAGCTTCGTGGACTGAAGTTCTTTCTGAATTATCATTTAGTTCATCATCACCAAGTAAATCAAGAACAGAAAGCTCTGCAAAAAAGACCAGAGAAAAAAAAAAGGTAAGATTTAGCCAACACCAACAGAGCCAAAATTTAATTGCGGTAAACATAAACCTTATGCAAAGGCTTCATTAATCAAGGGGGCATTTGATTGCGATTCTATAATTTGGATTCCAATTCTCATTTTGAATTGTCAAAATCTGGATTCTGATTGTGAATTACCAGAATTCAAAATCCTGTTTGGACACATACAGTTCTGGAATTTCATTATCCATACAGATGGGGGCGGACTAACCAAATGGTAAATGGCCCTTGCCATGTATGGGTGGCAATGCCCAGCCCGACTGATATTTGGGAGGGCTTGGACAAGATATGTTGGCCTGTGGGCTCTACATTAGTCAGTCTGATCCAGCCTGGTCAAATTGCAAGGGGCATGGGCAAGTATTAGGAAGCCCGACCTGGCATGATGACATAAAATATTCATATATTTGTACTTTTAAATATGTGAATATTACATTAAAAAATATGGATTTTCTTGCTTTCCATTAAAAATATGCATAATTTTTATATATGTAATGTACTAGATACTTTAAAAATAAACCTTTTTGTATAATTGTATTTTGAAATATCATTTAATATTATTGATTTTTAATACTATATTGAAAAAATTTGAATTTTTAGCGCCGGATCGGGTTCGAGCTTAGAAAATACTAAGTCAAGGTGGAGCAGGCCTATACTTTGGAGCCCAAATGTCGTGCTGGGCTTGGACACACATATATTGATGTGCAAGCCCAGCCCAAGCCCGCTCAGGTCAGCTTTTTTCCACCCCTATTGCCATGCCAACCTGAATGGCTGAATCTATTTAGAAAAGGGAGAAATTAGCCTCCAGATTTATTCTGATTAAGGAGCATCTTTAATAATTGGATTCTTTAATCACCCCCAGAACTTGGTCTGAAAGATCTATCCGGCATTATAATATCCGATTCTGGCTGACACCTCCCAAGAGTACTTCAGAGACAAACCTACAAATCATATCAGGTAAACCTAACAGAACAAGCATGTAACATAAATTAAAGAAAAAAATGCAAAACATTAAAAACTTGGGGAAGAAAAAATTTGCTTCCAAGATAACATATAAGAATTACGATGTTCAGTAGTCGTCTTCCTGTTATCCAGTTTATCACCAATTCCATTGAAATAATGGTTGAAAGAAGACTGCACAGTATCAGGTTCACCACAGAATACTCTGTTGTAAAATAACAATATAAGCTACCAATACGAAGAACAGAAACTGATGCATTGTTCCCAGACTCAAGCATGTAAGAACAAAAAGATACATATTGTGCTTGCAATTACAGATGTTAAAATTAATACAGGAACGTGCATTCAAATATCAATGTGGGGAATGATGAAATCACCTGGGTGGGGATACATTCTCCTCTTGATAGCCTGATGGCTCAGCTCCTGTAACAAGTCAAAGTATTCATTTTATGGACAGTCATGTACAGATTAAATCCAACTAACATAAATAAGAGATGCTGCTAAATTCAGAGCTGAAAACTTAGCCCATGTTGCAAACAATTCTGCAGATAGGTGAGGAAGAAAACATACTTGCTTCCTTCAGATCAGAGTTTCTAAGAGTGACATTGTTTGTAAGGCTTGTTGGTGGATGCTCTAAAATGTGATTCACTGATGGATCATTGACCTCTGGACCTTCCCTTACTTAAAAATAGCAAAAAAGGAAGGAAAAAGAGAAAGAGAGAGTGAAAATATTGAACTCGACGAATGAAAAATCAATCAATTCAACAAATATACCAAACATATGCTGCTATCAATGACAAGGATTTAGGTTTATGTGCTAAGTTCACCATGCCCTGCATAACTGTTAAATTGGTACCCTTTTGAATATAAAGAATCTACAAATATGTTCCAAGAATATATTAAGCACAACAGTCATTCATAAATCACCAGCCATAACCTTACCAGATGTCGCTAATATTGTTTCTTTTTTTCTTTTTCTTGATTGTTAGCACAAAATTTCTGTTAAGGGAAGAAAAGGATACAAGATACAGCAACCAGGTAGGATGCAAAAGAACATAAAAGAGAACAGAAGCCTCAGTGATTTCAAAACTTTTACCTTCAATGGTAAATATCTTCCTTCTTCTTGCCATCAACACAACGATTAAACCCAAGTATGAAATTATGCATTCTTTCCCATTTAAAATATGAAGAAGCAGTGATAATCAGAAAGAAGAACAAATGGGGAGCTAGGAAAAGAGAAAAGTTAGAGATTCAAAAAAAGAAAATAAGAGAAAAAGTTGAGAATAGAAAGACAAAGAAAACAATAAAGAAGTGAGCAGAATCAGAAGAAAAGATGAAACCAAACAATGGACAAAGCAACCAGCAATTTTGAATGATGTGATTGCCAGTAGCAGGAACCAAACTATTTGAGGTCCTTAACCCCAAAGGGGAAGACTTTTGTGGAAGAAGCATGGAGGACCTACTATAGAACGCTCATAGGACTTACACCTCCTTATAGCACTTGAGAAATGCCAATCAGAATAAAGAAGGATTGCAGACCATAAGGCAATACTTGAAAGAGAGAATAATGGGTAAATTGATTTACAAAAAATGAAAAAATTTGTACTGAAAAGAAAGACCCAAGGAAAACACAGATCAGGTTTGTATGCTAAATATTAACTACAGGGCGTGGATATTGCTCCATCGTCAGCTTCTCAGTCATGAAAAACCTCTATTTGTTTTAACAAAACCATTTAACTATATTACATCATCTGTTCAAGTAAAAGAAGAATTAAAAAAAGAAAGTTATTGCAATAGCAACAAAATGAAAGGGTGATGATTTTGCCAAGGCAATGTTTAAGTTAAACAAGGAAAGATGAAGGTTTCGTTTTACTATTTTTAACCTGTGTACTACTTGATTCTTCACTTTATTTACTAAAAGAGGTCTTTCACCTTTCTCATCTTAAATATTGCCTTGGAAAATTCAGCTCCCAAATGAAAAAGGTATGGACAGTTTCAAATCTATACATGCACTTACCATTGGTGCAACCATATTTGCATTCTTGGGAAACAGTTGCCAGATTCATCAAACTAAGGATATCAAGTGATCGAGGCTTTTCGTAATGTTGACCACACGTGTTCATCCCCTCAGCATAGTTCTCTAATCTAGATGTCTGTTGTTGCCGTTTCCTTTGCTCAAAGTATTGTTTTTGCCTTGCAGATTTAAGAATGTAAGATTACAGAAATTTACAGAAGGTCGTCACAAGCTAAGTGTGCTTTTGACATAAGCATTCAACTATGAAGATATATTATCAAGGAACCTGATTCATATCATTAATTGCTAAGATAGTTGTATACAATGTTCATAGTAAACAAATTGCATGTCATGCTAAACGCGACTATGGATTATAATATGCATAGTATAATGATTATAATTATAAACATAACTATACCTTTTGTGGGTCGACTTTCTTGACTGAAGTTTTGCACATTCCACCATAATGACGATACCGTTCACACAAGGAAATTGTAATGTGTCAGAACAGAAATTCAATATTCATTTAGTACACTCACGAACACACAGCTTTAAATAAATCTAACCAGTGAAAGTCAGATCATAAATGTAACATTGGAGGAGGTGGAAGAGAATAATTAGCTGGTCACATGGGTCTAAAATTAATGAAGAAAACATGATGCTTCAGGAACCATTGTGGAGAGCATGAAAGAAGCAAAGAAAATAAAACAAATACAACAGCAATCTCATCGTGAAGATTATATAAGATATCCCAAGCTCTAGAAGCATCTTTCTTACAAAGAGAGTAATTGGATCAAGGTGCATATTTGCTAATCAGTTGAGGAGCTTGTCTTAAATATATTAATTCAAACTTTTCAACGAACTCCTGTCTTTGGCTGTTTTGTTTCATCCAGGTTTTTTTTCTCAAAGCCTTGAAAATTTTCAGGGAACGTTTCCTTCCAGGGGGTTTAACACCATAGAAATACTTAATTTTAAAATAAGAGGAAAGAAATTAAGTCAGCATCATACTTACATTCGTCACTTTCCGCCTTGATCCTCCCATCCACTGTAACATTGTAATAGAAACAATCTCCACACTGGTGTAACAAAACAAGACAACAAGCACACTACCTAAGATAATATATTGAAGAAAAGAGAAGGATAAAGACAAATATCCTGAACCTAATCTGAATTATTATTATTATGAACTGGCTACTTGATTTAGCAACAGTTATTGCAGTGATATCTGAAACTAGTGATCCAATTTTGCTTCTGCATAATCTTATACATGCATTGGTGCTTGAATGCAGAGTTCTATGAGTTATTTAGCATATATACATCAGAGCATTCTACCATGATCACATACTATAACAGTCTGCAGCGAAGGACACTCATCACCGTTCAAAATTCAGATCAAATAATTAAATTGCTAGAACCATAGAGTCTCATTTAGAAGATAAATCACCAAAAATGTGAAAAAAAATCCAAAAAAACTCATAAAGCTCTAAGAACAAATAAGAAACCCTAGTTGTTCAGGCAAATAAGCAATTCAAATTCTTCAATATCACAAGGCCAATAGATTAAAGGTGACACAAAACCACCGGGAAAAAAATATATATATATATAACAACTGATTGTAAACAAAAACCCTAGATCCAAATCTGTAACGAACATGTGTGGAAAACAAATGATAGATCAAAAAAATAATAATCCACGAACCCTAATATGCAACACGATCATATCGTTTCGATTCAAATCAGTCATTGACAATCCCACACACAGATAGCTTTTACTCCAAATGGAAAGCTATGAAATGATAATAGAACATGGAAACCCTAGCTAGAAGCAAAGAGAAGGATACATGAAGTACGTACAGTAATGGCGATCCGTTCTGCAACAAAATCGATATGATAGTCGTTAAAGCAAAACGTTCGGAGTCCGAAACAGCTTCGTTTCAAATCCTTCGGTGGAGGGAATTTCACCTATTATGAAATAAGACCGGGAATAATACATGAGGCTTTTATAGTTGAGCTCGGATAGCCGTCTTGGTAATTTTATGAATCATTGAGGTTAATTTAGCCATTCTATTAAAATGACCAAAATATCCTTACTTTTGCAATGCATTGGATTATTGGATATTAATCGACTGGTGGTTGGCGCAATACGCAGTGTACAACTTAGGCTCTTGTTTTGGCGGAAAAAGCCGGAAAAGAAAAAAAATAATAAAATTCAGAAAAATAATATAAGATAAATTATTTTTTGTTTGTGTATTTTCTGTTGTTTGGGACACGGAAAAACAAAAAAATTCAGATTCACTAATGGGCATAGACAATTACCATGGAGCAATGGCTTTAGACAGATAAGAGAGAGAGAGAGACTCGGGTGAAAAAGAATCTGAGATATGATTTGTTGATTTTTCTTTACAAAGAGTATATTAGAGGAAGCAATGGGTTGGGTTTGACCCATTTATCAATGGGTTAGGAAAATCTCAACCCGAACCCAACCTATAAATGGGTTGAACTTGTCAACCCATTTAGAATTTAATTAATTATTTAATTATTTTATTTTTTTTATTATTTTATTATTTTTGAATTTTTTAAAAATTTAATTAATTAAATAATAATAAACTGGTCACACGGGTAGGACGGGTTGGTTCAGGTTGACCCGTTTACCAACGGGTTGAGAAAACCTCAACCTGAGCCCAACCCATTTAATAAACAGGTCGATTCTAACCCATTTAGTCGGGTCGAAAGGGCGGGTTGGGTCGTGTTTTGCAAGCTCTAAAGTGTATGCTATTGAGAGAGAGAGATCATTTTTCACGAAAATTAGGTGAAAAAAATTATATTTTATTTTTTCGACAGTGACAAAAAATAACTTTTGGTATATTTTTCCGAACATTATCTTACAATTATTTCTTAAATTTATTAAAATATATTTTTTAAATTTTAAATTTTTATTTGAAACAAACTTATGAAAAATTTTGAAATCCTAAACAATATTTTTCTTTCATCCATTTTCGGTGTAACAAACAGAGCCTTACCGAAATCACTCGGTGGTCGGGTTAAGAAGGGATATAATAATAACCTCCGAGTATCCATGACGACGAGCAGTTTCGCTCTCGTAATATATATCACATTGTGTTCCAGATCTATCCCTCTGTGTAACAATGGCGGCTCTGTTTGAATCGTCACTTCTCAAGCCTCTGTTCACTTCGGATTCTCACACTTGCCATCCTTCTCATAGTCTCCGGCTTCACAACGTCCACTCAAATCCCATTTTCCTTCCTCTTCTCTCTCCCGCCAAATCCTGTGTTTGCTATTCTGGAAGCGTAGACCCTCTCCAATCTCTACCGGAAAACCCTGACCTTGTTTCCGACAGCCGCAGAGATCGACGGAAAGCGGTGAGAATTGCGTGGGAGAAATTGGTCAGGTGGTCGCGGTCGTGGCGATCCAAGGCAAAGACAGATGCTCTCGAGCGGACCAACAAGGTCTGATTCTTCAAAGTTTTAGGGTTTTGCCGTTGAATTTTGATATTTCTTAGTTCCAGTAATGGATATAATTGTTTTAGTTATAGATATTTGATGTTTCTTTTGAGGAATTCGATTTGCATTCTAAGTAGCATTGCGTTTTGCTTGTTTTTTTTTTCATAGATTTGCTCAGTGTAGTGTTTTATTTTGATCTGGGAAAGGTTTTATCTCTCTTCGTTCTTCCATTATAATCTGGTAATGTTCTCTTAACATTTATATGTATTTATAACCAAGGTATGTCGCCGTTGTCTTGCAGTACTGTTTATTATGAAAAGAAGGGGGAAAAATGATTGCTATCTGTAGAAGCTCAGTTCGTTATATGGATTTCGAAAGTTATCTTCGAAAAAACTCATACATTTCCCTGTAGGATTTTTTCTTTCTTTCTGTATCCCTAAGAGATTACCAGATCTATATACTGCTTGAATTTCCGATCTGTAATGTTATATGATTACAGTTTTCTGAAGTAAATTGTGATAATCAATTACTACAATGCACCCGAGCTTTCTGAATCGTAATGAGCGTGAGTCGAGCTTGACTCCATTAATTGTTAGTAAGCCTGAGCCAACCTAATCCAAGGCCTACTGGTGCAAACTGAGTTAGGCTTGGCTTCTCTACATCCCTACTTTTTACCAGAAAAATGTAGTATATAATAGTTAATGATGTGGAATCCAACCTTTGTGGTCATAGATGTTGTAAATAAACCATTAAGACTGTGTTTGGTTGTTGGTAGTATATAGGAAATGGAGGCTGGAAAGTGAAGGTAAAGCAAAGTAATATTAGTGGGGCCCACTTGGTCTCACTAATTTTATTTTTCTTTCTCGGCGTTTCCCTATCATTTTGATAGGAAAGGTTTTAAGAGCGTTTAAGGGAAAACTTCACTTTATTTTTCCATGAGCTCTACATTTTCCAAACTAACAAATACTCTTAGGATATGGAAAATTGTATTTTAGTAGCTCATGAACTTCCTCTCATGTTCCCTTAAAAGCGAGGTTTAAGGTTTCCATTTCGGATTACATTTTGGCTACATCCAAAACCAATATGTATCGGTAAGTATTGGCCGATACATATCAGATATTGGCAGAACTGTTAAAAAGTAGAAGGAATTTGAAAAGTATCAGCTGATGCCTTTACCAATCAGTTCGTAGACTTGGCCGAGTCATATTGCTTTCAGCCAAAGCTTAAAAATTGCTTAAAACAAAACTGTCAACATATACGGGAAATTACAACTTTACTTTTTTTAGCCACATTTCTCTAACAATGAAACACAGCCTAAAGGGAGGAAAAAATAACACTAGGACTGCCTTAACCTCTTATTAGTAATATGACCATTAATTAGTATTGATGCTTATATATATTGGAAGCCACAATGTTAAATTAAATTTCTTGGTTATTTCAAAATGCTGCACATATCTTTTCCAATTAGGTTATGCTTAAGATTGACATGGTCTTAGGTTGTGGTGCTTGGAGGTGGATCTTTTGGTACAGCAATGGCTGCTCACATTGCCGATAGAAAGACTCAACTGGAGGTTCACATGCTTGTACGCGATCCTCATGTTTGCCAATCTATAAATGAAAACCATTGTAATTGGTAATTTGTTTGATCCATTCCATCAGGTCTCAACAACTAAGTACTTTACCATGCTTTCTCTTTCTCAAAAGCAAATAACATGGTTTATCCTTTTTTTTTTTCTTTTCTAATGTGGTATTGGTAATTTCAGTAAACTAACAACGTTATATCAGAAACTCTTATTTTGTTCTTTGATTTGTGTTTGGTACTTCATCTATCACACATCACTGTAGTAATATCTTCTCCTGTGGTCTTTCTCAGCAAGTACATCCCAGATCACAGGTTACCAGAAAATGTAGTTGCAACAACTGATGCAAACGTTGCTCTTTTGGGTGCTGACTTTTGTTTGCATGCTGTTCCTGTGCAGGTCACACTTATCTTCCTATGTTTTTCCCTTCTACATTCTGTTGACGCTTCTGTTTTCTTGAAAGAAAAAATGTATTTTCTCTTCATAGAGTGATTGCAATATCAATCTTGAACTTGATGCCCTTTCGTACTTGGTAATATGTTGTTCAGTTCCTATTCTAGGAAGGTTAATTACCTGTTATACCTTGTACAATATATTATAAGCCACAGGCCACTGTTTTAACCCAGTCTATCTTTCTGCAGTTCAGCTCATCTTTCCTTGAGGAAATCTCAAAGCACGTTGATCCAAACTTGCCATTCATATCCCTTAGCAAAGGTTTAGAGCTCAATACTTTAAGGATGATGTCTCAAATTATCCCACAAGCACTGAAGAATCCTCGTCAGCCTTTTGTTGTGCTATCAGGACCTTCATTTGCATTAGAATTGATGAAGAAACTGCCAACTGGTAACCATTGAGTTTTTGGCATTATTTCTTCTGTAGTTACATATCTATGCTTTGCAAGCTATGCATTCAATATATTCGTGGTTGAGAGGTATCCAAGGATACGTTTTTTGCTTTTACATTTCTTTAAATGTTCCTGCAGCTATGGTGGTGGCATCAAAAGACAAAAAACTCGCAAGTGCTGCGCAGCAGCTATTGGCTTCTAGGAATCTAAGAATCAGCACATCAAGGAAGAGAAGCTCATCTGACTTCATTAAAATAATTTAAGCAGGTTATGTTGCTGAATTTTATTAGAAAAAAGGTGTTTACATACCTTAATTCAGTCAAAATTATTGTCAGGTTGTTGCGCTACCTTAATATGTTGGAAAGTTAGAAACTACATTTTAGACTTCTGCACACAAGTTTGGCCCATAACCTCTGATACTCCAGTGATGTTACAGGGGTTGAAATTGCAGGTGCACTCAAGAATGTGCCGGCAATTGCAGTGGGCATTGTGGAGGGAATGAATCTTGGTAATAATTCTATGGCAGCACTTGTTGCACAAGGCTGTTCAGAGATAAGATGGTTAGCGACAAAGGTATTCGAATCTTATTTTACACGTAGAATGTTTCTCTTCTCCAACAAACTATTTTCCTTCTATTCAGATTTCTATGTTTGATACATCTTCCATTTCCGAAGAATGACAATCAATGTAACTTCCTTTTTCCAATGTTACTTTGTAGACTTGGATGTTATTTATTTTCCACTGTCCAAAAGAATATGAAACTGGTTATGTAGATTTGTCAGGTAAAGTTTAGTTCACTTTCTCCATTAGGCTCATTAAAAGGTGGTTCCACCCCATTGTATGGCATGCTATGTTGCATGGGTACAAGTATCAGAATCTGGACTTGGTACAGCTTCTGATTCATTGAAATCTTCAAAATAAATTTATAGAATTTTCAGTATTTTGAATAATAAAATGGAAAACAAATATATTCCTACGGTGATATGCATTGTACATATGATACCTTATATAATTATGGACATGGGTGAGGAGCTTAATAATGTTGCATTGTCACTCGTAAGGTTTTTAGAACTGATAACTAATATTAATCAATTAAATAAAAGGAAAGTTAGGAGTGTAACGTTAGAATCTTGGATGGTTGGTATGCCACTCATGTTCAACAGGAGCGCTTAAAAATCATTGCAACATTCATGACATTTAGCATTTAACCTTTCTTTAGGCCATCCTTATTGTTTCCTTGCTTTGTACTGAAACTTCCATGTTTATGTTGATTTCTATAAGACATGTTTTAGAGAGTTTAAGTCAAAAAGTTAATTGTTGCCAAAGTAGAGAACTTTCTTAAATACCCTGCTTCATTTGTGGTGTCCTCAGATACTTTCGCACGTTTTATGTGTGTAGGACTTTTTTCATTTGTGATCCATATCTTTCATAAGTTGATGTGACTGGTTTTCCATGAAAGCATGGATCGCGTTATCTCACATTTTCTTTCTCTTTCTTAATATGAAGATGGGTGCAAAGTCAACTACAATTACTGGTCTATCAGGAACTGGTGACATTATGCTCACATGTTTTGTCAATCTTTCAAGAAACAGAACAGTTGGGGTCCGCCTTGGCTCAGGGGAGAAGCTTGAAGATATATTAAGCTCCATGAATCAGGTGCTTCAGAAGCTTATTTATATTTACTTGCATGTTGCTAATTGATTGGGTTACTTATGGACCCATGTCTTTTAGGTGGCTGAAGGTGTGTCAACAGCCGGAGCTGTGATTGCCTTGGCAGAGAAATATAACGTGAAGATGCCAGTCTTGATGACAGTTGCTCGCATCATTGACAATGAACTGACACCAAAGAAAGCTGTCCTCGAGTTGATGAACCTCCCTCAGGTCATTTCAGTACCCCACAAAGTTCATTACTCAAATATTTGGAAATACTTTATATAATATAGTTACCTTTTACCTGACACTATTGGTGTTTGGTCTTGGAAGCCCTTGGATGATCCCATATTGTGCTTCCTTGTACATCTGCTTTTATATATATATTTTTTTCTTTTTTCCCTAAAGCTGTACGTTTGTATTGTAGGTTGAATAATTTTTTTTTTTGGTAATTATTGTAGGTTGAAGAAGTGTGACTTAAATGAACCTTGGCAAGATCTCAGTATGATTCACCAGTAATGCATTACCATCAGATATTTAAATGCCATTAACCACTTTGGTTCTATCATGTCTTTCCACAAACAATTTTATATCACAATTTCACTTATAACCATTATTCTTTGGAAAATATACAGTTTCTCTTCTCCTTTCAATTATGACAACAATTTTGCAAATGATGCACTGTACTTTTAGTTTTTATCAGATAGAAGAAAGGAATGAAAGAGTTTCAACATTTTGCTTTTATGTCATTTGGTTAACCCCTTGAGTTAAAGTGAACTGGAAAGCCGGACAACTCATTGCAAACTTCCCAATCTTCTGCAACCCAGATGTAAGTCGGTAGATTTTTTTCATAACTAAATGTAGGCCTCTTCTTACATGCTTGGTTATAGGTTGTGATTTATTCAGCTAAAGTGTATTTTTTACTCTTATAGTCATTGATGGTTAATAAAACAAAAATTTTGTGAAATAATTTTTTTACTAAGGCTTATGATAAATTTTGATACTGCCAATTTCGGTGTTATATCCTAGTTCTTTATCACTTACCATGTAAGGTGAATTTTTTTCCTGATGAGTAGGGGAGTAGGTATTTTCTTTTGGAGGGAATGGAGAATTCGAAAGCGAACTTTGGTTTCTTAATGTGATTGAAAGAGTCTAAAGTAGTGGGCAGAATTTGAAATTATGTGTGCTTTAGGGTTGGCAGAGAACTCTTTTTCTAAGTTGAGGCATGCATATGATTTACCACATTTAACAGACTTGATGATGTCCCAAACTACACTTGTCTAGTAAAGGAGAGAATATGAAATAAGGATTTTACACAGACACACACAGAAAAAAAAAACAAAAATAGCCCACCTAATTTCCTATCAGAAAGACGAGCTCTCTCAGCCACAACCCTTACCAACTCGGTCAAGGCTTGTGTGTAAGTTGGATCCAGAACAAATTGCTGTACGACATTGCACGCCACACATATGATATATTAATACGATTAGTTGACATTACGTGACATACAACTGAAATAGCACCAATCCTACTATATTGGAATGATGCTTTAGTAGGAATCTATGTTTGGAAGTTGGAACCAGTTGGTTGCCCACTAGAGCCCAAAAGAAGTGTTCATTTATTCTTATTTGTTGTCCATTGCCCATTTCTTGACTAAAAAAACCCACCACCACCATATTTACTAATAGTAGATGAGAAAAGAAAATCACCCCACTACTATGATCTAATACTAGAGGCAGAGAGGGGTTGGGGGATTACATAGCCTGCACCATCAATAAATATGAGGTCCTTGAGCATTTAACAATCAAACTATCTCAAGTCTCATGCTTTCCTTCAGTATAGATGGGGTTTATAGTTTATGCAGAAAACATTCTGGTAATGCTGAGTTTGTTACTTACAATAGGCTACCATGCTTACCTATGCCATTGTTACAAAAAGAAACCTCTTCTTACCAAACTTGGGATCAATTCAATGAGGAGAAGAAGGTGGTTTCAAAGCATGAAAGAGGTAAGCACACTTGCAACATTTCAATCTCTTTTCTCCAGGTATATATGATCTATGATCGAGGGCGTATCTTTTGGAGCAGAAATGATGGAATATTAGCTTGAGCGTGCGCGTATACATGGCACACATCAAGCTGATTTTGTCTTTTAGTGATGACGTGAGAAACAACTGGATGCATGGTGTGCATATGTGCATGTTCCAACTGATATTACAGATATGTTCTCTCTATGATCAACTCCTATGAATCAGACCAAACAAATAGTACTAGCCCACATGGGTTCGTTCAACTATCAGGCTCTCCAGCTCAGGAACTGGAGGTCCCAGGTTCGAGTCTCCGGGCTTACCTGATATATGGTCCTTGTGGGTGAGTCATGTATCCGGTAGTTACCTTGCCTCCACTAAGTGGGGTCGAGAGTTCCATTTCACCAAAAGAATAAAAAATAAAATAGTGGTACTATTAGCAATTGTCAAGTTTTTCAACACATATGTTGATTTGTGTCCATCGAAACGGCCCCCTAAAGAGTATATGTTTCTCTTTAATGGCAGGCCAAGATGAGCTTAGTATGTATGTTGGCTGCAGGGTGATGGTAGTAAGACAGGAATATTGGCTGTCCAAAGCATAATAAACTCTCAAATGGCAACACCTCTTTGGCAGCTCTAATGAACAATAGCTACAATGCAAGTCTACTTTTCAAGGACTCAATATCCTTTGGATCAAAATCCAGTGAGACAATAGCTATAAAGTATGCGTCAGCATCGCTCTTGGTACTGATTAGCTTTTTCTGCAGTTCTATGGCAATAGGATACTTGAATGAGGCCTGTTTCCTTGTAAACATTTCGGACTAGAACTCACCTCCTCCTAGACCTGTGCATGCCTTACTGGAGCGAGGGTTCAAGTTTGCTATGCTTGGGAGGCGGGTGCTCTGTGTCAACGTCCCTGTATTGTTATGGATGTTAGGTCCGGTGCCCGTGGTTTTGTCGTCGGCGGCATTGGTTTGGGTGCTCTATGGGCTGGATTTTGCAAGTTATGACGTAAAATATGAGTCGTTTGAATGTTAGTACAGTTTGACAGAATTACACAACCACCACAATAGAAGATTTGAATTGATGATTTCTAGCTACTCAGCATGGAGATTATGTTGAGTCGAATCTAATTTCACTGGGTTTGGATTTGGATCCTCTGTTCAAAGAGATTTCTTTGTTTTGCAATTTTTCGCTTGCAAATGAGCCCAACTACCAAGAGAAATAAACACCATCTACTCCCTTTGGGAATAAGCTAACAGAGGATTTCCTGTTGGTGCACATGTCCATGGGCGCCACCATGAAAACTGTTGACCTGCCATCTTAAAAACCCTAGAAAAGGGTGAATCCCAAGGGGCCCACCACATAAACTGGTTTGGTAAGTCATCAGTTTTTACGGTGGCCTCCATAGACACGTGTTAGGTGCCGTGCACCTAGCAGGAAATCCTCTGTTAGCTTTCTAACAGAGGATCTTCATCCTTCTCGTGGTGGGCCTCCATGGACACGTGTTAAGTGTCGTATACTTAACAGGAAATCCTCTGTTAGCTTCCTAACAGAGGTTCCGCATCCTTCCCTTGCTGCCTTTGTGCAGCAAACATGGGTACCATATGTGAACTTGAGAATTCAAGGATGACGAGTTGGGCTGTCAATGGGTCGGATCTTTCGATACCGACCCATACTCATTTAAGTATACCTGAATATGTATCTTATAAATATAATCGGACTAATATTGAAATGTTTATATTAAAAGATCCGTCAATCTTTAATCGGATTTAAATACTCTTGATTTTATTTGGATTTGGATCATGATGGATCTGACCCGTTTGCAGTCACGGGTACTTTATATTTTGCATAACGGTTTATGTTTTGTCCAAGCTACGGGGACTTTATATTTTGCATAACGGTTTATGTTTTGTCCAAGCCAGAGCACGTTGTTGTTGATTGCCTCAGCCAATTTATATTTTGCACAACGGTTTATGTTTTGTCCAAGCCAAAGCACGTTCTTGTCGATTGCCTCACCCAACTCGATTCGTCCAGCTTGCGGCCCTCTTAGAGGCGTGTGTTGGATGTCCTAGCTAGGACTAGACTAGGATATGTTTAAGACTTTCCTACGGGGCTTTGTCTGCCATATCTGCGAGGTATCTTGCCTGTTGTAATACATCCGCCTACAAAAAAGGAAAAAAAAATTCGAATCGACAGCCTAGATCAAGATCACTTAGGTGTTGTTTGGCTCCCATTTTGAAATCAGGAACTTATTCGAGGAACTCATTTATGGAAGCCATTCTAGGAACTCATTTTGAAGGTTTCTTGATTGTGTTTGGTTAGCATGTCACAAAATGAGTTTTAACATAAATAGATGTTTGGTTAACATTTACTAGAATGAGTTTTGCACATTTATATCCTTTCAAAGGTGGTGGTGGT
>JAUPMG010282533.1:0-18262 GCA_031762675.1 Pachysandra terminalis | reverse complement strand
TATGGGCATTCCAAGCTCACTGTAACCTCTCATGTTGCAGGTTGAGCTATGTCGATAATTGTTAGTAGCAGATGCAGCATGCCACATTTATTTGTTTCATTGTTCAGTAGACATTCGATTTCTATTTTACTATGTAGTTGATATTGGGAATTTTATTTCAGAATTGAAGGCCCAGCTGAGTGCCTCTTTTAGTCGTTGTAATTTGTTTAGCTACTTCCTTTACTTATGTAGTTAGCTTCCGCGTACTCTGTAATGAATGTAATTGGTTGTTCCGTTCATCCTTTGGTTGGTTTGATATTGCAATCCGCGGTCTAGTGATGGATCCTGAAGGTCTCACCTCGAGATTCGTGCCATCCCAGCTAGGGATTTGTGCTCGGGTTTTGGGGCGTGACATTAGTGGTGCTCTCTTCAGATGTATTGGGCCGGAAGAAGCCAAAAAGAAGATGCAGACCATGCATGATGACACCTGCGGACTTCCAGACTCCATTGCTCTCTATAGAAGACTTCCGAGATCAGGAGTATATTGGCCTTTCATGGCATTTGAATCTGCCAGGCTGCAAATTTCTTGTTCTAAATGCCAGTAGCCACCTGACTCAGCTGAAGCCTTTCCCATCCATGAGTTTACAGGCTGGAGGGAGCCCTACATCAAGATCCTGCGAGATGGAATCTTACATTCAGACAGATTTGAGGCTCTTCAGCTCAAACTGAAGGTCCATCGATTCTACTTGGAGGATGGAGAGCTATTCCGGAGGAGCTTCAATGAAACCCCTCTACGTTTCCTGGTTGCACAAGAGATCTTCATCGTCCTTCGAGAGGTCCATGGCGGCACATCTGGACCACATCAAGGGAAGAAGAAACTGTACAAGAAACTCCAAGACATAGGCTACTACTAGCCTACCATGGAAGCAGACACAACAGACTTTGTGAAGAAATGCGTGAAGTGCCAGATTCAGGATGGTATCCCCCGTAAACCTTCTCAAGAAACGCAGTCAATCATCACTCCCTTTCCCTTTCATAATTGGTGTCTGGATTTGATTGGACCCATTAATCCTAGGAGTCAGCGTGGGCATTCATGGATCTTGGTGGCCACGGAGTACTTCACAAAATGGGTGGTAGCTGTCTCTCTGAGAAGGGCCAATAGAGCTTATTTGGCATAGTTTATCAAAGATAACATTGTCCTCCGCTTTGGTCCACCTCAAAGGATCATCACAGACAATGGGACTTCCTTCATCAACAGACCAGTCAGAGAGATTACTGTGCACTACCGGATCATCCATAACAAGGCTACTCCTTACTTCCCTCAAGGGAACGGTCAAGCTGAGGCCACCAACAAGACTCTGATCAAGATTCTGAGCAAAATGGTATATGATCAACCCACAAAGTGGAATGAGTCTCTACCTCAGGCCTTGTGGGCATACAAGGTGAGTAAGCACAAAGCCACGAGTGCCACTCCATTCTCTCTCGTGTTTGGAGCAGAAGCTCTTCTTCAAGTGGAGCTACAAGTTGCCTCTGCGAGAATCTTACATGCTAATAAGGTGGACTTTGACTTCAGAGATTTTGCCCTCCTACGTGTTCAAGAGTTAGACAATCTAGATGAACGGAGGCAGAAGGCTTTGGAAAGCAACCTACACTACCATCAGATCATTGCCCAAGCTTACAACAAGTTGGTTAGACCAAGGAGTTTCTAGGTTGGTAAGTTAGTCCTGCGAGCTACTTGGTATGCAAGAAGCACTGTTGTAAAGCCCAAGTTTGCTCCCAAGTGGGAAGGTCCTTTTGAGGTTATCACAACTCAAGCTTCGAGGTACTATAAGATTTGCCAATTAGAAGAGAACGCATTTCAGGAAGTTGTAAATGGAAAATGGCTAAGGAAGTACTTTTATTGATAAGGATTGTTCTATACAAAAGAATCTTTTCAATTACAAAATCTTTTCAATTACAAAGAATACAAGTACAAATACAAACAAAGTACAACACGAGAGAAGGTCAAGGAGCCCCAGTCAGCTGAGATTCAGTCCCGCCTTCAAAGGCGCTCTCGAGAAGTCCAAGTCTGGATGCGCAAGGAACAGGAATGGAAGCCTTCATCAGAGCAGCCTGCACCTCCATAAGTTTGGCCTGCTCCTCAGCTACCGCTCGCGCTACCTCTTCCATATCCTACTGAATTAGCAGTCGCTCTTCTACAACTCTTGTCATCAGTGCTTCTAGTTCAGCAATATTGTCCCCCACTTGTCTTATATCAACCTTGCACTTCTCGAAAGAACCCTGAAACTTCTTCATTTCCTCTGACCGGGTTGCAGCAAGTTCTTCCAAAGCTTTCACTTTGCCGCATTTCTGCACCTTGACCCTCAGCTGCTCTAGCCTATTGACCAACCACTCCAGCTCGAATCGCACGGTCTTCAAGTTTTCCACCGTTCTTCCCCAAACGGCCAGATCCTGTTCAGTTATGCTATGCAGGGTCCTTCGACTCATAATCTTCAAAAGCCTGCATAGCTCTCCATAGCCGAACTATTTGAACATAGGCTCTAGCCATGCTGTCTCAGGCACTACCTCCCCATAGGTCGCCTTGATCAATTCCAACCAATACTTCCTCTCAACATCTTCTGGGTTCTCCACTTGATCAGGGGACAGCTCCCTTCTCTTCTCAATTGCTGGGATGGCGAAACCTCCCCGTTTGCATTTCAATCCAACGAGAGGAGTGAGAGATAGAGTACCTGAGATCCCTACAGCTGCTTGGGAAGGCACTGTAGGGAGGGAAGGACCTACTGCGACTTCTTGTTTCTTCGAAGGAATAGCTTTAGCAACTTCTGCTACTATGGCATTCTCCATGTTAGTAACAGGTGTAGCAAGTTCATGGGCTGGTACAACTGTAGGAGCAGCAGGTTTTGAAGGAGTATCCACTGCCATTTGTACACTTGTGGTCTCCACTGGAACTACCTGCTTCCTGGAGGAAACTTCTTCTTCCTTGCCGGTGGCAACAGCAGCATCCTCCACCTCCGTATGTACAGGAGGAGCTGGCTCACCAATACTCCCTGCTCCCTCTCTAATATTCGAGGGAACATAGGAGATCGTCTCTTCATCATCCTGTAAACGGCAAGTGTTAGTCAAACAGCATGACAAAGATGAACTAAAGAAAATTCAGAAAGGGAAGAATACTTACTGAGACCACAGTCAGAGAATCCACGTTGAGAGCCGCCTGCTCTGCAGCTTCACTTTGATCCTCCCTTTTGGTAGGAGTGCTGCCAGAAGCCATTGACGGGGGAGCAGGAGGACTTCTGCTTACCCCAGGGATTTCCCTCCCGCGTTCCACCCCCAGAGGGGCCTTGCCAAGATTTCTCTGTGGCTACAAGGCCGGTGGAATGACGAGAGGTACTCTACCCCCAACTCTTCCCTCTTCTGCAACAGCCTCAAACAACATTACACAAGTTAGCTAAGGAATTCTTTGATGATCAAGAGTACTCACAAGGACAGAAGCTTACCAGGCGAGGAGCCCTCGAAGAGCGGGGGAGGAAGTCTAGAGCCCCCAGAGGGTGGAGGTACCCTACTTGCTGAAGTACCAGGCGCAGCTCCCTCTCACGAGATCACATCCAGCACCCGTGAACTCTGCCCTTCTAGGATGGGTGATGGAGAAGGGATGGAAGAATCACTGACTTCCAATCCCTCTTCAGCAGTCATCTATTACAACAAAAGGAGAGTAAATCAAACAAGGTCGCAAATGGAGACAGACACAAAAAGAGGAAGTTTTATAATCTTACCCTTAGGGTCCGGGCGGCGGTAAGCTTCACCTTAGGCCTGGTCCCCTGAGCTGGTGGCTCCACCACTGGGCTTGGAGGAGCTGCAGTACTGGTGCCCAGAATACCAGTCAGAAGTCGCTCAAAGATAATAGGCCCAGGAGGAGGGGCTACCCCTGGCCTAGGAGGGAGTTTGGGCACCCTCGCGCTTCTATTCCTCCAGGGAAGGAGGTTCCCTGGAGGGATATGGTCCTTATCCACCTCTGCCTCCCCTGCGTCCTTCTCCGCAGAAGCCTCTTCAGGCTGGACCAGTGGCGCCTTCTCAGAAGCTTCACTGGCTGGGATGTCGTCACCTCCTTGCCGCAATAAATAGATATCCTGGATCACAATGTGACCAGGAATCTCATGAATAACAGGGTGGCCATCCCCGGTCTGCAAGGTGTGATTTTTTTCTATCTTCCTCAGCCTCTGCTCCTTGGACCCTCCTAGATCCAGCTTCGAAGGGACTACGTCACCCTTGCAGAACTGGTCCAAGGAGTTTAATGCCTTGTACCAATAGTCTGTCCACCAGGAAGACACCTTGCCTTGCCTCTCTGGTGTTGCAGGAGTGGCCTTGAAGCCCTTATTCATGCCGCAATACCCGCTCCCTCGAAGGAACCTTACTCCTGCAAGCTTCGCCACTTCCGACGAAGCAAGCTTGAACTCCACGTCACGAGGAGAGGCTATCTGATCAAACCCGAATTACGGAAGGACGTGTTGCGGGTTATATACAGGGAAGCTACTCCCGTATTCTCTGATAAGGCTGATCAGATAGCCCGGATGCAGGATCACCAGGAAAGCCCTCTTTTCTAGTGATAATTGGAGCCAGGCGTCGGTATTCTTCTCTGTATCCGTCGACACCATGACTCCGTAGGGTTGCAGTAGGTGGAACCCTCCATTGTGGTATGGACGGTACTCATGGCGCAGACAAACATTGTACTTCGGAAGGCGCCCGACCACACCAGCGTCCGCGGAGTGGAGTCCAGATCCATAGTAAGCAGTTGCTGCTCCACTGTTAAGAAATCCTGGGGAGCATACCGAGGGTATCTCTCCCACAGGAAGTGCTAGAGGAAGTTTGTGTCCAACAGGGTCCCTACTATTCTTTCCCCCTGCTCCTTGCCATGTCCTCGCAGAGCAGGTCCAAATGCTCATACAATGAGCCCAAGAACAAGGGCGCCAACGGCACTCGGGCTCCTCGCGCGATCTTCACCTCCAGCGGGAACAACCTGTCATGCACCTTATCAATGGGATACCCTTCAAAAACAAACTGGGCAAGCCAAAAGGCGACGAACCCCACCTAGTGGACGGAACTGTCCAAACCTTCTCCCCACAGGCGCCTGATGAACTCGCTGCTGGCCTTCGGAATGCCCTCCTCATTCCAAAAAAGTGACTCCATCATTTGAAGAAGTACTTCGTGCCCAGGCTCAAATCCCTCCCCTTCAGCTGGCTCTTCCTCATTTCCTGCTTGGAGCAGGCCTACAACAGCTCCTAGTCCATTGCCTCTACTACAGACAGGGCAAGAGCCCCCAGATTTTCATCTCCCAAAATAAGGAGGTACCGCAGCATGGCTACATCTTCTAACGTGATGCCTATCTCTCCGAAGGCAGTCACGAACAATCTCGGTCTTCTTTGCAGCTCCTTTCTTGGACATTTGTCTCAGTAAAGAAGGAAAAAGGAAGGAAGAAGAAGACTAGGAAGCAAGAACGAGATTGAAAGTTCTGAAGGCAAGAAAACAAAGGAAATTTCAAAACTCAAATTGCAGGAACCTTTCTCCTTTATTGAGCTTTCAATTTATAGCAACAATTACGGTTTCGCTGCGAAGAAACAGAAAGCTTCCTTTTGGCGGTTTCGCATGATCCTAAGGAGCAATCATGTCAAAAATAGCTCATGATAACCGCATTTAAAGCGCACTCCCTCAAGGAACGTGCATTTAATGCTCGCCACTTTAGGTACGATCTCATGTTTCTTCCTCTAGCATAAGATAACTGAGACCGGGGGGATATTAGTGATCAGGCAGGCTAATTTAACCTCACTTTACACGCGGCACTTTCGTAAAAGTGCGTGTACGCGATTTGGGTGTAGCCGTATGCACTGAATCACTCTTTAAAGCTATAACGGCTATACAACCGTCCCTATCACTTGCCAGCTGTCAACAACTGCGTACGGTAATTAGACCGTTTGATGAAAGGCAAGATTTGAAACAACAAAGGAGATGTGACCGTTCGTATCACCAATAAAGGCGATAGCTTCTCAAGGAAGCTACCTTTTTGAATTTCTGCTTGTGGGGGAATGCCACGTGTCCCAAAACTAACGAACACGTCATGTCCTCCCTTTTGAAATATTCAAAGGACTAAGGACTTATGTTCCCACGACGTACTGCCCTCTAGGCACTCGAGGGAATGAGAATCTTACTCTTCCCCCGACGAACCTCATTTTACTCGAAAGATGTCTTTAGGGGCATGCTACCCCTAATAAACTCAAATAGTTAAAACCTCAATAAATCCTCGAAGTCACATCTCTTTGCTCTTTAGAACAGACTTCGAGTGGTTTTATTCCATCCCTTTACATTTTAAAGGTATTTTTACTCAAGGAAAGATCCTCGAGTGGAACTTTCTGTACCTTCTAACTCAGGAGTCCTTCTTGGATCACATCCATAGACTTCGAAGGACCACCTTTTATTCTTTGCCTCGAAGGATCACCAAGCAGGTATATTCATTCTCATTCAAGTAGGCCCGAGGGACAACCTCGACGGACAAACCCGAGGGACAACCTCGACGGACATATCCGAGGGACAACACTAAATGACAGAGCCGGGAGATAACTACGATGAACAAACCTGAAGGAATCTTCTCAAGCTAACCACCTCTAGATGGTCAATTCAAAGGAGGTATGTTCCCTCATGCTACGGTGAATTCGAAGGAGGATTATTTCTTCCTCCTGTGGTGAATTCCAGGCTAACCACCTCAAGAGGGTCAATTCATCATGGGCTTGTCAACCCAAAAAGACTACGGATTTCGTCCCCCTCGAGGGACGCAGATTTGGGTTTACCCCTTCGAATGTTGTCTTTTATGCATCCGAATTACCAACTGGGACTTGGAGTCACTTTCATTCATTCTTATGAATTGACTTCGAATCATATCTTAGGACTTTCACTTCCAGAAAGCAAATCCCCAGTCGAAAGGGCTTTAGAAGTTCAAAGCACGCCATCTTCAGACGTACTTCCTGAAAGACTGGTTTCCCTCGGACTTTGAGAACGTCCTCTCACTTTACCTTACAGGAATTCATGTCTACTTCTGAGTTCATCCAAGTAGAAGGCACTCGGATTGGTTACTTAGCTATGAACCTTAACGGATTTCAATGTAAACCCCTTCTTAATAGGGACGATTGGTCATGAAAACGAATTTCCTGACGAGACACTCTCTACATGGGTAATTCGAGAATACATTGATCACCCTATAAGGGTGCAGTGGTACTTGATTTCCTAGAAGGAAGATAGCCGCCAAAGGGAGTTCTCTTTCGAAATACAAATTCAGCAAAATACATTGAATGTCCCTTAAAAAGGTTGTCTTAAGACGGATTCTCAGAATGCAAAGCACATGGTGAAAACTTTACCGACTTATTAAATATATGCTTTCTAACTTATCTAAAGGGGGTTTTGTCTTATCTGAAATGGCGGCAGGATGGTGACGTTGCTCATTAGAACTTGTGTGAAAGTGACACACATCTTCAGAACTGTGTCGCTCAAGTTCCAAAGCAACCTTTTGCCGAGCAGTTTTTAAGGTTTGAAACGATTTGGTCTCTTTCTCTGGACGTAACTCAGCAGTGTTAAAACACACGCATCCCTTAAGATATTATCCAGGACCACGTGTCACCCAGGATTTGCTTAGCACTCGAGGGTTCCCCTCTAAACGCTTAATCGAGTGACACTTGTCCTACTGAGAGTGGGAAACTCAACAAATACCAGCACTTATCCTCCATTGAAGTGGATCGAAGGTCTGTGTTAAGAACCAGATATTTGAAAACCTGAAACAATAGTGAGAAGAAGACTTTGAAAGAGAAAGGGAGAAATCTTCAACCTGTGAGGTTTTACTGCTCTGTGATTGCATTCACTCATCTTCTTCAGTTATTGCAACCCTCCTCCCTTCTTGCCCCTTCTTTTTGTCTTCTCTACAGGCCAAGTTAACAAGGAACGCTCTTGACAGAACGGTTGCGCGACGATTTAGGCTGTCTTGAGACAGACTTCCTACATTTTCTCTGGTTGATGATTGTAACTGGTTCTCATGTATTAGTTGTCATTTCCTTCTAATATATTTGGTCTTTTATAAATTCGTCATCACCAATATTAATACGTAATATAAGATATATGAATATAAACATCTAATCTCATATACATACCGAGCCGAGCCTACCCGAACTCGACTCAAGCTCGTTAAGATAATAAGCATTTTTTTGGGCTTAGGCTCGGCTCGCAAGCCCAATTATAGAGCTTAAGCTCAAGCTCATTAAGATAATGAGCATTTTGTTGAGCGAAGGCTCGGCTCGCAAACCTAATTATAGAGCTCAAACTCGGCTCGTTTTCAGCCCTAAGTTTGATGGCTATGATCTTTTTTTTTTGTTTTTTTGGTGAATTTGATGGCTATGATCATTTGAAGGGAAACCCAGATTATGAAGGACGCTATTAAATTCAGTTAAAAAGTCCTTGTTTGCCTTGGCACCATTTGATGCTATAGGGCCCATCTTTAGAGGGCATATGATTAGACGTGCAGCTCATTAATCATGACATCTTTGACCAATCTAGATGGGACCCTACAATTGATGTGTTTTGTTTTTTTTTTTTTTTTTTTTGATGTGGGTTCTTTCTCTCTATATAAGCTTTTCTTTCCTTAGTCCCCGGGTCAACTTTTCGTGGATTAGGTACTTTTGCATGAACATGCTTTTAGTCCTTTTTGATCGGTTACTTGCTATGTACAATACTTAAATAGAACGTCATTGTCTTTTTTGGGGTCTATATATATCCTTATATTTTTTATATTTATGTGTATTTCCTTTATTTATTATAATTTTTGTATTTGTGCACTCGACATTGAAACATACAAACTTTCGTTACTCATTTTTAATTGAATGATCAAAATTTCCTTTTAAATAAGTAAGTATTATTTTGTCTTTATTCCGTTATCCCTTTTTTGCATCCATAATCTTATATTTTTTAACATCATTGCTTTTGTACCCTTAATAATATATTACATATTTTACTTGTAAAAAAATAAAAACAACCTTGTAATATAAATTTTAATGTTAAAATGTAAAGTAGATATAAACTAGATTCTCTTGCGACCAAAATAAGGCATGAAAATATATGACCTAGATCCATTTGGTTTTAAACAAATTAAGTAGTATTGATCGAGATCAAGCAATAATAATAAACGTAGTAAAAATGAAGATCAAACAGTGCACACAGGTATATGTAATTTGACAAAGTCTACGTCCATGAGCGAGAAGAAGTTTCCACTATGTAAGAAACGAATTAGGGTTACAACTTATGATATAAAGGGTAAATCCCCAATATTTCCTTATAGTACCGCGGGAGGCTCCGCCATCCGCACCACCCTACCCCATGGTACTGATCCGTACAACGAGTTACCCGTGATCCGGGAATGAACCTTTCCTCAAGGGGCCCCTCATGTCCCTCCACCTTGGATCTAGAGATTAGTGATATGAGCCACCCATTATCTCTAATAAGTATGCATTTTATTAGGTATTACTACCTTAGACCAAGTAGGATCGGGTTGAGTTATGAGAATTTGTTTTGCATTTTTTATTACATTTTAATAAAAACAAAATGAGTGTATTAGTGTGATATTTAATATCTAGTATATAAATGCACAATTGTGATAAATTTAGGACTATAGATATAAAAAAAAAAATAGTAATATAGAGAGATGAATGCAAAATAATATATATTTTACTAAATTATTATGGTCATTCAATAGAAATAAATAACGAAAGATTGCAAATTTTAATGTCAAGGGTAAAAAGGGAACAATTATGATAAATAGAAAGAGATAGGAACAAAATTAAAAATATAGAAATATAAATACAAATACACTATAATATATAGGTATGAATGAAAAAGCTATCTTTACAAAGAACGCCATTGACGTTACAAACTTACGAAAGAACTCTCTCTCTCTCTCTCTCTCTCTCAATTCGATCCTAAAAGAAAATAAAAATAGAAATAAAATACAATTAAAGTAAAAATAAAGAAAACAAATAACTAAAAATCAAATAAATACAAATAAAATAAAATAAAAATAAAAATAAACAAAAGAAACAAAATAAAATAAAAATAATAAAAATTCAAAATTAAATTAAATTAAATTAGAAAATAAAAATTAAATTAAATTAAAATTAAATAAATGAAAATAAAATATTATTATTATTTTATTTTCTTTGTATTTATATTTATTTTATTTTATTTTATTTTTAATTTATTTTATTTTAGTTTCCTTTATTTTTATTTCTATTTTTAATAATATATATTTTTCATTTTTTATTTTCTTTTCCTTTGCATCAAGTTTTAATAATATTAGTTTCTTTTATTTATATTTTTATTTTTAATAATATCTGTGGACAACATGTTTTATAAAATTCCTCAACAACTTAGTTTACCAATTCTCAATTTATTTTAAGTCAATCAAACAACATATTTACAATTCTAAGGTTGTCTAATTTAATGAATTATAATTCCCAATTTTAGAATTCTTTAGGCCAATTTTAGGGTCCGATTGTTTTGAAGAGTTGGAATTGATGTTAGAAATTTTAATTAAAATTCTAATTCATTGAAAATTGAAATTGAGTAGAATTAAGATTCTCATGAATGGATGTCAAAAAATAACTGGAATTTGGATTTCTTCCTTACGTGGAATGGAGATGATGAGTAAGGAAGATGAAAATAGTATAAAAATGATTTTATTTATATATATATACACACACACATATATTTTTATTTTTATTATTGCATTAAAGATAGAGGTGGTAAATCTCTCCCATGTGAATTCGACAGCTTCAAAAATAGCCTACAAATGAATTCTGTGGAATTCATGTAGAATTAGAATTCCTGACTCGATCCATTGCCACCTCCATTTGAAATCCAAGGTAGAGAATTGCAAATAATAGCCTCCCCTCCTGTGAATTCGACAACTTCAAAAATAGCCTACAAAGGAATTCTGTGGAATTCATTTAGAATTGGGTTCGGGGATGGTTGACGGGTATGGTCAGGTTTTACCACCTCTATCTTTAATCCAATAATAAAAATTAAAAAAAAAATCATTTTTACACCATTTCATCTTCCTTACTCATCCCCATTCCACATAATAATCATCCAGAAAAAAGTCCAAATTTAAATTATTTTTTAAAATTCAATATTGAGAATCTCAATTCTACTCAATTTCAATTCTCAATGAATTAGAATTAGAATTGTAATTTCTAAAATCAATTCCAATTTTTCGAAACAATCAGACCATTGTTTCGCTGAAATATTAGAATTGGTGTTAGATCCAATTCTAATTCATTGAGAATTGAAATTGAGTAGAATTGAGATTCTCAATATTGGATGTCAACTAATAATTGGAATTTGGCTTTTTTGTCTGGATGATCTTATGAGGAATGGGGATGAGTAAGGAAGATGAGAATGGTGTAAAAATGATTATTTTTATTATTGGGTTAAAGATAGAGATGGCAAAATCTGACCCAACCAACCAACCATCCCCGAACCCATCCAATATTTAGTGGGTTTGCGTTGACAAAAATAGAAATTTCTTAATTGGGTCAATTAGAATCCGCCTGAATAATAAGTGGATTGGGTTGGGTTGGTGGGGTTTTGGAACTAGAAATTTCTAAACTGACCTACCAACCCGCCCAAACCCAACTCGATTAAATGGGTTTGGGTTGACCTGCTTATTATATAGGTTGGGTCTAGATTTTACCAACCAGCCCGAAAGTGGGACAACTAGCCAATCCGTCGAGTACCCATTTTAATGGTCTTTGATAGGCTTATAATTATATTTTATAATTATTTTATTATTTATATATATTTTAAAACTTATTAATAAGTTAAAAATTCATATTTTTTTCTTTTTAGAAAAAATTCATGTTTACTAAATATTTTTATAATATTATTAAAATTTAATATACTAAATGTGGTTAGATTTCACCCAAATTTTAAATTATAATTAATTAATTAAAAAATAAAATGGGTTAGGTACGGGTTCAACCCGTTTATTAACAGGTTGGGTTCGATTCTATGATTTCCCAACTCATTAGTAAATGGGTCAAACCAAACCGAACCCATTTAAGCCCGAATCCGTTTACAACCCATTTGACCCGACCTGTTACAAGCTCTATGGGTTTTACGCTATAAATCCGCAAACCTACTCGACCTAAACTCAACCCATTGTCAGTTTTAGCAAAATTTGAGCTAACCCGCCAAAGACGACCAGCTATTTTAGTAGGTTTGGGTTAACAAAAATTAGTTTTTCTTAATTGGGTTGGGTTGAGCTGGTGGGTTTAGATTATAAACCCACTGACCCATCTGAACCCAAGTGGCCCATTTGTTAAATAAACGGGTTCAGGTTGACTATATTATAATCAGAATCTGACTCGATCTGTTACCACCTCCAGTTGAAATCCAAGTGGTAGAGAATTCCAATTAACAGCCTCCTCCATGTGAATTCAACAGCTTCAACCCTTTATAAGAGGTCTCAAAGTGCAACTTGAAGGTTTGAAGGGATCCTACAAGTTCTTCAACTTTTAGGAGGTCTATGTCCCTACACTCCTCAATGAAAGTAACCTTCGCCATGAACCTTTTCGGAGGAGATCTTAGAATTTTTCTGCAAATCTTAGAATCCTAAACGATTTCACCTAACCCCCACATGGACATAACTATGTAATTGAGCTTCGCATAGAAGTCTATGAACTTTTCACCATCATCCATTTTGATATTTTCAAATAGGATGGTGAGAAGTTGGAGTTTAGATCTCTTGACTATGGTAGTCCCCTCATGGGTCATCTCTAAGATGTCCCATGCTTGCTTAGCATTCAAGCACATGCAAATTCTTAAATATTCATCGAAAGAGATTGCACATGTGATTTCATTGAGAGCTTTAGCGTCAGCTGAGCTCATCCTTTTATCAGCTTCGGACCATTTATCATAGCCGAGATCTACTCGTCTCTTTATCCTATCCAACTCAACCTCTTTGGTGGGAAGAGACCACGGCCTACTTATCATAAGTAGAACCATGTCGTCAATAGACTGCAAAAATGTCTTCATTTTCGCTTTTCAATTGGCGTAATTTGACCCATCGAATAATGGCGGTCTAGTGACGAATTGTCCCTCAATTTTGGACATTACTACGGATTAACTCGAGGTTGTTAAATCTTATATCTGAGCATAAAGTTCTGATACAATTGATATTGCACGTAGTAATTACCGAGGGGGGGGGGGGGGGAGAGGTTTTAAACTAATATGCGGAATTATTTGGGCCCAATTTAAAACCTAAAAAGTTATGCTATTTGTTTTAAAAATTAGGGGAAAATTGAAAATAGTAGCTTGCATATGATGATTGCATTGCATACAAATATATATGAATTTAAGGGCGAAAGCAAACCATTCAAACACATGCGATTTATAGTGGTTCGCTACCCTGGCCTAGTCCACTTGCTTAAGATACCAGCCGTTGGTCTCAAGGATTTCTCTACAGTATGTTTTGTTCACTATGGCTAACCTCTAAACCGTATTGGAAATTTTACCGGCATTCTCCTAGCCATACAAGGGTTTCAATGGCTCGCCCACAAACCACAACTACGTTTCCCGGCTGACCTCCAACCACCACGGGGTTTCACACGGCTAACCTCTAACCACTACGAGATTTTCACGTTAATCTCTAGCCGTTACAGTTTTTAACCTAAATTAAAAACAGTAAAACAAGGACTACTTCTAAGAGATTTACCAACTCGAAGTCCGTCCGTTGTTGTGAGCTTGAATCCCCATTTCTCACTCATGTTCCTCGTTCTTTTCCACCTTGGATGTCATCGTTGACGCTTGATGGAGACGAGGGCCTTACAACCCTATATGTGTGTGTGTGTGTGTGTGTGATGATCTAATCAATGCAACACAAATATGGGTAATGGCTTGGATTTCAATCCTTCTTCTTTAAATTAGTTGACATAGGATGTCAATTCCATTATGAATGGGAAGAAGATGGAAGGAGAGGAATTCTCTAGCCTAAGGAAGAGAAAAAAAGCTCTTAGATCTAAAACTAGGGCTTAGAAGAATTTCTGTTCGAGTCCTTCGCGATTATGACGCGCAACTCTAGTTTATAGAGTTTTCATTTTCCGCGCCTGCCAGTCGATCGGTGCAACTGACCGGTGGCTCTACTGACTCAAGTTAAATTTGAAATTCAAATTAACAAGTCGGATGGAAAGACCTATCGATCGACCCTTCGAGCCACCGGTCGACCGAACACTTCTGTCAGTCAACCGGTAGCGCTCAGGGCTTACAAAACCGGCTTAGGGTTTTGAGCGACTGGTGAGCAATCTGATTGATCGGGATTCAACCGGATGCTCCGGCCTATCAACTAGACCACTTGGTCGGTCGACCGGGCACATGCAGATCACACATACCAGCATTGGTTTGCTATGTGACCAGCACCAGGGACCGATCGTCGGAGACCGATCGGTGGCCCTATTTGGTTGACCGGACAACATGGTCGGTCAACCGGTGCCCCTAGGAATGCCTAATTAAATCCTTTCTATGGCTACATTCCCAAGGCCCATCAACGAATGGTATCGACCATCCGTGGGCAATCTCTAGCTGTCCAGACTCGCATCCAGATGGCCAAAGATTGCGGAGTGTTCCTTAACTGATAAGGTTACTCCAAGCTTCCTTGAAACAAGTCAATATACAATAAATATGTGTTTCTAGGGGCTGTCTAGTGCATGTGTGTTTATACCTTTGGATAGGGGACCAATTCTGATAGATGCTTCGTTGTACCTTGGTCTTCATTCAATACACAACGCTTGATATTCAATATACTCGGTTACAGACACTCAAGGACTATGTCACAACATTGACAAAACCATAGAATGTCTAGGAAAAAGCCTATGGCATTTATAAAAGAATTTCAAAAAGTTCAAAAGAAAGGCGTCAACGGTTGCTTGCTATTCTTACAGGTAATATTAGCTTATGTGAGCCAACTCATAGTATGAATTTTTTTTATTCTTTTCTCAGTTACAAACAACTTGGCATTGTAAGGATTTTTGTTTGTGAAATAGATGCTCTATTATGATAGAGCGGTTGTCGGAGAACCTGTGACAAACCCATTGACACCACGCATGCATTTTGGACCGACGATGCAACTAGGAATAGAGGAGGAGAAGTCGTTGGACATATATGGTCTTGGTTGGGTAAGCACTTCTCATGCCAATGCTGTGATGTTTAAACCTAGAGTTATATTGGAGTTATATATGTATTCTAAATTAGAAAATTGCATGACAATGTGAGGAGATATGGTGACCTGCTACCGGAAGATCCCATAGGAAATGTGGATTTATATGGTGTCGACCTTATGCCATTTTGTAATGATTTTGATTCAGTGAGTATTTGTTGCAGTTCATCTCAACCAACATTAGAATTTTAGGTTTTATGATGCAAGTCTTCTGAATTGGCTTTTCATTTGCTACTACAGTAAATAGTACTGAATTTTTTAATGCTTAATATTCACAAAATGATGATTGTTGTGCAGGTTGTGCGTTGTCATTTGTTAAACATTACGAAGTATGCAAAGAAAATCCAAGATGAATATAAGTGCATGATTTCTTACATGGATCGAGGGGTACTTTGCAGCATTATGCCCATGAATAAATGCAAGGCACACCAACAAATGCCCAGCGCTCGGATCCATAAGTAAACGACGGTACACATCAATCCCATCATTTTTATTTTCAAGCTTCCCGTTTCCCTAAAAAAGAAGTTGGTTACTGCAGCTAATTTGCCTCCCTGCACCTCTAAGGAAGATGCTTCCTGTGATGAGAGACCATCGGAGCAATACAATACCTTTGTTGGTGAGTCAACACTTGGAAATGTGCCTTCTTCGATTGGTATCAATCAACCCGAGAGCAACATTAAACCTCTGCCGAAAGGTAAACGCATCAAGCATCACGCTCAGAATTAGGTGCGAATACCATTTGTAGTACAGTGATGATTCCCCTTATTGAAGAAAGATGAAGGCTAGGTTCTGGGGTATCTTAGAAGGCATGGTGATCAATGGTAAGTTAAATTACATCATACAACTTTATAATGTAAGATTCATATGAAAATTAGATTTGAATAAGTTGATATTATAAAATTAATAATATGTCATTTTCTTTTTGGTTTGTTGGTTACCTGGTTTGAATTTTGTTGGATTGCTATCTTAAGTCCATTTTATACTGTTACTTATGAGTTTCTACTCTAGTAGTGCCTCTGAGTGGTCTACCCAGTGTGTTACTTCTGTTTTTGGGTGGTATTTGGTTCTAATGGGGTTGAACTTGACTAGGTCCGATCTGAAGCCTTCTAAATGATGACCTACTAGGCTGTAGGTTATCTTGCCATAAGCCTGATGATCATATGCACCGAGGCTGATCATCTTATGTTACCATGGTCATGCTCAGTTGATGCTATAGCCTATATTCTGATTATACTTCTATACTTGTCTTCATGCTCTACAAGGCAATCCATGTATGTTTCCCACTTGATGTGGCTAGCTTTACTATACTTTGTATAGTTATCTTTATCAATACAACTTGGATACCTACCAAAAAAATAATATCTAGTAGGATGTATTTCTTTTATAGAAACTTGTAGGGTTGTATTTCTTTTAGATCATCTCCAAAACATGTACTGTTAGCAAACCAGTCAACTGCCCTGCTTTATTCATAGTAGATGTGATCAACCTTGAAAGTACTAAAGACCTTCAAGAGATTTCTGATAATCCTAATAACTGGGTTGCCTTTCCAGTGAGTTTTAGCTTTACAATTGATGGTTAGCACTGTCAATAAAGAATCAATTTCAACTAAAAGATGTGTATAATTTTTCTAAGCAACAATCTTTAGTACTGTATAAATAGCATACAGTTTCAAAAGCTAGGATATGATTAGTTGTATGATTGAAGTGGAAAGCTAGAACATGATTCCATTTCTCATCTGTAGATATTCCTCCATATGCTGTTTAAGAGATCCATTTGTATTAAGATTTCAGAAATCTAGCTGACAGTTCTATTTACAAGGAATACTTTGTCGTACTTTGAATTTTGCTTTAATTATACCAAGTCTTTCATTTACTTGCTTTCATTTAGATTTGAGGTGATGCATGTCATGCAGGGAGAGATTTCATGCTTGATGGGTGACTGTATGATAAATAATGTGATGTGTTTACATTAATGAGTAATAAGTATTATCTGGTAGAGTGATTTGCAATAATTGACATATATGTTTCCCTGGAACTGCATGCAGGTCGTGAATGAGATTTTACTTCATCAATATGCAAAACGCAATAGGAGGTCTAATCATAAAGCACAACTTACCTACTTTTATCATTATAAGTGAGATTTTCTGTGTTTTCATACGTTTATGTATTACAGAATACGACAAACTTTTTGACTGGATTTTTGACATTTATAGGAACTTATTTTGAAAGCAAAGGATATTGGGCTTACCTTTAATGCTCTCGCCCCGAACGTGGATTAGTCCCACACCTATGTGGATGTGGGGACACCAAGTAGTTAAGACCGAAAAAAGATATTGGGCCTATTGAACCATTTGATATACATTGTTGTGTCTTTTTCTAACAGCTTGAACTTTTAGAGCAAACGGTATTTAATAGGGCAATGGATCTTAAGTGCTATTATGATGTCAGTATACTAGGGTACAATTTAGTTTGTTGTCGTCTGTTACGTAATTGCTTCATTGCTTAATATGGGTTACATTTTTTAAGTTAAGCAATTAACTTTATTAGGAAATCATTACGAATTACATTCTAGTATCTTTGCCAATAATTACTCTAAGGTTGTGTTTAACGCAGAGAATTCAGGGTGGAATTGGGGTTGAGAATTGGAATTGGGATTGAGAATTTCAATTCTGTTGTTTGAAGGCGTATAAAGAATTGGATTTAGGATTCTAGCCCCAATTCCGTGGAATTCGTTTATAATGTAAATTAGATTTTATCAATTATCACCTGTTCCCTTGTTTTTTGTAATTCTCAGCTAAAGAATTGCAAGAGCACAACTCTTATCTTCTCTCTCTCAAATCGCACCTAAAAGAAATTAAAGTAAAAAATAAAATAAAATAAAGAAAAATAAAGAAAAAAACAAATAATAAAAATAAAATAAAATTAAAAAATTATTTAAAATAAAATAAAATAGAAGAAAACAGAAGAAAATAAAAAATAACAATAGAAGAAAATA